>JAWNPA010000012.1:3820000-4017500 GCA_035045345.1 Drosophila hamatofila
TTTTCGCCTTTGATCAGCTTGAGCTGTGCGTGGGCAGTGTGATTTCCAACAGCTAAATAAGTCGATAATTCAAGGTCCCCAAGAGAATATGATGAACGCGGGATGAGCGCAATGAAATTTGATTTTTATCAACCCAAAGACGAAGGTTGCAAAAACCAAAAGCTTGTCAAAAAACTGTAAAACATAAAAGTGCAAAAAAAGAGAAAAAAGCAAATGAAAAAGCGAAAAAACAGTTGGAATTATGACATTGTCTCTGTTTATAGTGGGTGCAGATGTCGTGAAGTCGCCAATCAATTAAAATCTCAATTCCAAATGATGTTCACCATAGACAAAAAATGAAAACAAACAAAAAATAACAATAAAAAATTAATTGGCACTGAACTTGATGGGCCAAAAGCTGAATTTAACTAGTTTTACGAATAATTTGATTGACAATAAAACGAAGGGTTTCGCAGCTTAGCCAATACTCGGAACTAGTTAGGATCGCAGCATAGTAAATATTCTATATAGTATATATCTATCTATCTGCACAATTTTTCATTAGAATTTTTATATCTTTTTCGTTGTTGTTTATTGCTAATTACAACAGATGAAATCGGAGAATAAATTAAACAACGTGTTGGCAACACTTTCCCAGCTGTGGGAGAAGAGACAATAAAAGCCTAGTCTCAAGATGTTGCTATGATAGATATAAGTTTATATATATGTGAATACAATATAGTAGACATCACACATTTGTTTTTTTTAGTGAATTCATATTTATGCGCCTTTACAATTCAGGGTTCACTGAAAACTTCTGATAAAAACTGAGCAGCATCATTTGTCAGCTGCGATTGATAAGCCTAGCTAGAAGATATGAAAAGAATACCCCCATTGTTTATTAACATACAATGCAAAATAAACAATAAAAATATACAACAAATAATTTAGATTTTATTTTTAGTTAAATTATTATGCACATATGCTTAGCAACCGGAACTCGACTAGAAAGACTAGAATCAGAAAGCGCCCATCAAAATCTATCGGCTCAGAGCTCTGTATCTGTTTGTACCCAGCAATTTATTGCTTAAATAAAACCATAAATAATTTATTTATTTATGATTTGTCTAAGCTCTAATAGAGTTTTTTATTTAGTATTTCTCCTGGTTCTAATTATATTAAAAAATTTTCTTGGTTTTATTTATTTTTATAATATGCCATCAAAAATGGGTTAGAAAAAAGTGGATTGGCTGGTTCTAGGCAGTGTTCGGGTTTTATGGAAGATATTTGATAAAAATAAATAAAAATGAGTGAATTAATGCAAAAAATGTTGACTATTATGACCATGCTGACTTAATTCGTATATATTATAGATGAATGAATAAAATTTTCTAAAATGAGGTTTCGGGAACAAAAGCTCTGATAGCACTCCGACTAGGTTACAAGTTAAAAGGGATGAAAGTCTGACAGATATATCGGTTATCATTAGTTATATTTAGATTCCATATTAAACAGGTGTAAAGCTCTTCAAAATATGTATATGAATTAGTCGTATTTACTCTTTTCAAGATTTATATATCAAATCATAATATCATCATCAGATTTAGGTTCCCAGTTAAATTAAATTATTTAGCTATAATTAGGTTTTAGGTTTCATAATATAAGATTTTTAATATTTTTATTCCCGATTAAGGTGGTTAAAATATATGTATGTACCATATGTAATATCAAATCATCATATTATATTTATCATATTTAGATTCCAGGTGAAATAGGATAAATTTGTTTGAACATAATATTTAGATTCCAAGTTTAGGTAACATATGTATATATATGTATTATATATATTCATATTTAGGTTCCAGAGTAAGTAGGGGTAAACCTCTTTAAGATATTTTTATTATATTATATATCATATTAATATCAATTCCCGTTTCAATAAGGATAAATGTATCCCAGATAAATAAACATCTATATATTAGTATACACATATATCTATTTATCACAATATAACAAGTTTTCGAAAAAAGAAAGAAAAACTACTTTGTTACTCTCGTGGCATGACGAATGAATAAGCGGACATGCTAGATCGCATCTAGACCTCGTGCTGATGATTAGATGATATTTAATAACGTCAGTAAGTTCTCTATGAATCTATTGAAGAATCGCTGTGAGAGTATGTTAATAAGTTAGTTAGTTAGCTAGTTAGTTAGTTTGTTAGTCAGCTAGTCAGTTGAGGCTAGTTCTAGGTGGGCGCGGCTTTTGATGGATAAGGCTAGACTGATCAAGTTTTACTGGTTTAGTTCGTGAGTTCAAGCAAAAAAAACATCCCCAGGTTAAGTCAAATGTGAACCAGTCATGTGTCAGATGAGCTTTTGCAACAAGTTCTCTCTGGAATCTAGTTCTAAAAACGTTTTATCCATTTTTAATGTGTTCAATTATCATATATTATGCTCTAAATGACGGAAATTAAAATGCGAGTATTTATGGGTTATGGTTGCGATATAATAGTGATTGGAAGAATAAGTGTGACTAGCTCAAAGAAAAATTTAAATGCATTACAGTTGGGCGTAAATTTATAGCATATTTATGTATGGTACATAAACTTGTATGTTTTCAAAACAAATATGAGAAAAAAAATTATATCTCTGTTTTCTTGTTTTAATGCAGAAACAACTACTTTTTGCAGTTACTGTTGATTGTCTCTATAGATAGGTAGATAAATTATAGTATCTGCTCATTAGGAGATACATATTATAATTTATCTATTGTCTCTATATTTTAATTTGTTTGTATTTGTTGTATTGTCTCTATAGATAGATATTTTAATTTATCTATCTAACTATAGAGACAATAGATAGATAGATTGTCTCTATAGATAGGTATTATAATTAATCCTATCATCTATAGAGACAATATATAAATTATAATATCTGTTCATTGAGAGATATTATTATTTATCTATCGAACATTAAAATATCTCTCTATATCTCTCTCTCGCTATCTCTCTCTCTTTCTCTCTCTCTCTCTTTCTCTGCTAATTATAATATATCTCAATATATTCGATATTATATTATCTATACAGACAATCAATAGAAACTGCAAAAATTAGTCGTTTCTGCTTTAAAATCGTTTTTCCTGGTTGGCCAAGCTTCAATAGGCACAGCTATATGACATTATATGTACATATTTATATATAGACATGTATACACATATATTTATATAAGTATATATATATATATAAATATAAATATATATATATATATATATATATATATATCTTTCAAATTACAAGTCTGTAATATAACAAAATGAATGCGGTTTGCTTCACCAGAGCCTTGTCCATATACAACTTTAAATGTATTTTTGTAGGATGATTCTAGACATAAAATATTATGAATTATTCAGTTTTTTTAAATCTGCCACGCCTTTAAAGTGCTAAACAGCGAGCTCTACTGTGGTGCTCAAACCTCAAATAAACCTCTTAGTACGTTTAGAAGATTCCATCTGTTTGCACCTGAAAGTATAGCAGCTATATGATTTAATAATTATCCACGCCCATTTACATATTTTTACAAATTTTTACATATTTAATTAGTAGCCATTGACCTAAGTATATCAATACTAAATTCCAAGTCTCCAGCTACAACAACTATTTATATAATAATAATAATTTTGCAAAAGCTTTAACTATTCCCTAATTCCCCTGGATCACGCCAAAGCATTTTATTATATAAATTGATTAAATCTATGTTTCAACTTACAAATTTCTCTAGTTACATGGCACAAGACCAACAAAATACTTTCTTTTTTTTACTCTGTTACTTTCAAAGCGAATTAATTAATTAATTAAAACAGACAAATGACATGAAATACAAACCCCTTTGAGATACATGATTGAGACACATTTGTGTTTGGGGCCAACAGTGAGCAAACATTTAGCTCAAGCTCAACCAAAACAAAAGACTCAGGCAACAAACTTGATTGACTGTCAATCACACAAACACACAGACAGAGAGGAAGAGACAGCGAAACGAAACAGTAAAAATCTTAATTTACTTATTGACCTACCTGGCCTAACTAAAGCTAGAGGCTGCTTGAGGTTGTGTGCGTGTGTGACTATGTGTGTGTGTGTGAGAATGTGTGTGTAAGTGTGTTATGTGTCAACCAAAAAGCTGCATTGAAATAGAAACAGCAACAACAGCTGGAAGACACAACATATAAGAGTGTTTTAGTTGTATATGCACGACTAGTAGATACTCTGGCATTGTACGCTTTTTTATATATTATTAAAAAGCTTTTGTCCAGTCCAAATCTAGTCGAATATAAAAACAACCTCCAATACCAATGCTTGTTTACTTTTGTATATATATATATAGGAAGGAAACCTTAAGAGCTTCCAGAGAGCATAAACATACTTTCTGGTCTTTAAGGTGACCCCTATGACCCCTTTGAGATCTACAAGTAAACGATATGTATATATATGTTGCTTATGTATAAGGATTGGGATATGAGCGCAGGATCAGGGTAGCTCCAAGTCAGGCAGTCGCTAATAGAAGATTTGGATAAATTATTGAGAAAAAGTAATAAACTATATATCTATATGAATATATAGATTTTTTATATCTATTGTATATAAATATATAAAATTTGTATATCTAAATAAATTTATAGATTTTTTTAAATCTTTATAAATCTATATAAATATATAAAATTTGTATATCTAAATAAATTTATAGATTTTTTTAAATCCTTATAAATATATATTTTGTTTTATATCTATATATCTATATAAATATATATATTCTTTTACATCTATTTATATATATCTATTTAAATATATATTTTCTAATATATCTTTATACATTACTTGTATATACATATTTCTATGTATATATATCTTTACGATTTTAAGCTTTACGAAATGGAGAGACAGATAGGCAGACAGACAAATGTAACTAGATCGACTCAACTGCTCAGGCTGTTCAAGAATTTATATACTTTATGAGCTTTATAGTATTTTCCCACGTCTGTGTCATACGCTACCACAACGACAATATGCCCTCAATTTTCGTTTAGTACTGGGTATTCCAAAAAGTGCAACCACAGCTTAAAACTAAAGAAGACAAAGACACACAATATATATGCATACATATATATTTATAGACCATTTAAGCCAATGTCAATCAATCAGCGACAATGGCAGCCAAATTGCTTCAGAGCCACCCAAGGGGCTGCCACATCAGTTTCAATTTCAGTTTCAGTTTCATCTTTGCTTCCACTGTTTCTAACATTCTTTTTGCTTATACTTTTTGTTTTTTGGTGAATTGCCAGCAAATTGCCAACTCTTGTAGCATTTGCCACTCACATCAACCTCATACACACCCACTCACACACACACACACACACACACACTCACACATCTGTATAGATATACATTGCAACCACAATAAGAAACCACAACAACAACAACAACAAACAATTTCCCCCCTTCTCTGCAGATGTGCGGCAATCGCCGTTTTCATTAGAATTGCAGCCACCGTTGGCAGAGGCCACAGTGGGTGATGCCTTCAATGCTGGCAGCGACAGGGCCATCGATAGCTATGGCAATCCGATCGATGCACTGCGTCCGATCGATACGCCCGATGGGCGGAAGGTGGTCAGCGCCCAGGGTCTGCAATTTGAGATACCCAATTATGCATCGGGCATCACTGAAATACGAAAGCCAGCCGATGATCTGCTGCCACCGCATATTGGTGAGTTCACAACAGCTGCAACTGGAGCAACAAAAGCAACCACAGCAACAAAAACAACAACAACAGCAGCAGCAGCAACAACCACAATTTCATCCACATTACGCAATCGCATTAATCAAAAGCGAAACATTCAAGCAGCCTTAGCGAATTCAACAACTAGCATAAGTATCACAGCCACGCCCACACCCACACCCACACCCACAACCACCCGCACACCCACATATGTAGCACCACTAACAATATCCCAAGCCCAGCTAGATTCCGCTCATGCCAAGCGCGAATCAACTGGCCAGCAATATAAGATTACAGCAGCCAGTGCCCAACATGCCCCGCCCACATTCACCCTGCTCACCCTCAACCCAGAATTTAGACCCCTAGCCAGACCCCAACCCCGCCCCCGACCCAGACCCAAAGCAAACAATGATAGCCTTGCCTTGAACGCATACTCAACTCCAACTCCGACTCCTTCCCAACTAGATGCCATAGCCGTGGCGCTGCCCACAACGGATATCGATAGCACCGACAGCACCTCATTCGCACCAGCACCAGAAACATCACTAACACCACCCAAGCAAGAATCATCAACAACCACAACAGCAACAGACGCTGCCGATGTCGCTGTGGAGGTGGAGCAGGCACAGCTGGTGCCCTTGACCCAGCAGCAGCAGCAGGAGGAGAGTGTCCAGGCGCCGCTGCACACGGGCGGCACGCTGCCCGACTATTTGTTGGAGCTGCAACAGCAGGATAAGGATATTGCGGGACCTGTGCCCTGGACACCGGCACCGAATGCTGCACCACTGAGTGTCATTGCCTGGGATCTGCTGCCACCGCTGGCAGCTCAGCTCGAGACGGAGCCAGTCATCATCACCGAGCAGCAGCCCACCAAGTATGTAGTTGGTGTGGAGCAGCCCGGCAACCACAATATACGCGTCAGTCTGAGCAGCGGTCAGGGCTTGTCGCCAGTGGCTCCTGCACCACTCACACCCGGTCAAGTAGCTGTGGTGCCCGTCCCAGTGCAAGACGGACCCGAGGGCCATGGCACGAATGCACATGTTGGCACCACCACACAACGCAATGGCTCCAGATTTCCCAACCGTCATCGCGGCACAGTTCATTACAGCACCACCGCAGTTACACAGCGGCCACGCAGCACCACCACAACCACAACCACCACCACTACTACTACCACACCAGCACCAACAACAACTACAACCACTAGAAGAGCGACCACAACCACTACGCCAGCTACAACCACCACGCGCAGCCCGCCACGCTCCACAACGCCCCTGGATCCATCCACCTTCTATAAGCTGGAGAATGAGGAGGAGTATGCCTATACCCTGCCGCCCTGGCTGCAGGAGGTAACCGATCCGGATCTGGATGTAGCCGTCACCTTCATTGTACCCACCGACAATGATCAGTACAACCACACGGTGGCTGAGGATTTGGAGCCACCATTTGAGCCATTTGTGGACTTGAGCAATATTCAGCTGACACCGCCGCCTGTGATCAGCAGCAGCACCACCACCACAACCACCAGCAGACCTACAACAACAACGAGAGCAACTACAACAACAACCACAACGACGACTACAAGACGTCCGTCGACCACAACAACACAAACACCACCAGCACCACTAGCAGCGCGCACCACTCAAGCATCCATTTTCAGAGCACAAACCACCCAATGGCCGCATGCCAAAACTCAATTGTTAACAACAACCACAACAACATCCACAGCTCCACCGTCCGTTGAGCCGAATCCCTTTGACTCGTCCACATTGCCGCCCTGGTTGAAGGACTTTGACTATCCCGATGTGGGTCCCGGCGTGCCCTATGACCCGGAGAACTTTAAGGATACACCGGAAACCAAGCCGGGAGGTATTAAACCTAATGACTTTCAGCCTCATGGCTTTGCCAGTAGATCTCAGTCAAGCGAATCAACAACCACAACAACAACCACCTCAGTGCCTACAACAACAAGAACAATAGCAAATGCTAACACTGCTTTTCCATCAAAAGTCACGCTTACGCTTCCAACCACCAGCGCTGGCCATGAGTCGAACACTGTGGAGCCGCCGGTGGTGCTAATACCGCCCGTTGCTAACAGCGACGACTCATCCACATTAAGCAGTCCCGATCCAACTACAAACTCCTTAACGCCTTTTGCAGAACGCTTCGGTGCGCCATCTGTTGGCCAGACAACGCAAACGAAAAGCGCCGCCGCTGCAGCCGCCGAGGAGCAGTTCCCACCGTTCAATGCGGTCAGTGCGGTGAATGCGGCCGATAGCCAGAAGGTGGAGTACACCAAGAGCGATGGTGGCAAGGTGATAAGCACGCCCATCAATGTACAGCGTCCGGGTGAGTCTTGGACTGGAATTAACTATATATATCAAAATTCAAACTGATTCCACTTCTTTGACAGAGCCCGCAATAGTTAGCACCACATCTGCACCCGTTAACAATGCGGGCAAATATACGGGTGGCTTTGGTGGTCCGGCGGGTTTGTTGCGCCCGCAGAGCGGCTCTAAGCCGGACATCTATGTGGCTGGCAATAATCACGAGTTCAGCAACACCGTCAAGGCCAACCGAGGGCGTCCAGGTGCCACGCCCACTGCCAACAATGACGGCCGCTATACAGGCGGCTTCAGCGCACCCAGCGGCGTGTTGAGTCCTCAGAATGTGCCCAGACCCTTCCAGCAGTCGCAGCAGTCGCAGCAGTCCAGCTCACAGCCAGCAGGCCACTTGGCCGGCACCGCTTCAAGCCATCATCAGAACCGCTTTGGCGGTCCACCTGGCATCCTTGTGCCCTTCGATAATGTGCCGCGCACTGGTGCCAAGTAGGCGGCTCCCTTGGGGGCGTGGTGCCTATTGTATTGCAACTACTGCAAGTACTTTAAATTATTTATAAAGCATGTATGTATGTTGATGGTCTTGATTTGAACTCGATCTATACTTAATTAAAGAGAAAACAAGAAATCTGTACGAATTTTGTGTCGCAACAAAAATTGAGATATATATAGATATACATGTGTATATATATGTATGTGTATATATGTATATATATGTGCATATCATGTTAAATGTTATTTACATAATAAATATTTAGAAAGATAATAAAAAGCATTTTTTATGTTTATTTGGGATTAAATTCTAGTTTCTTTCTTTTGGGTTTGTAAGAAAGAGCTTGGACTACACATGTTGAAGATGGTAAAAGAACATGCTAAAATATATAATATTATACATTTAATAAAGTTTATATTGAAGCTAATATGCTATAATATCATAGAGAAGTAAGTCTTAGGACTTTGAACTACGACCAGAACAACATCCATACTATAGTCTGGGAATAGTATTCAAATACTCATTTATTGAGTGATAAGAATTGTTTTTAGTATTCAAAGAGCAGGAGTTTTTTATGCTAGAAATATATAATATAGATAAATAACTTTAAAAAACATTCATTGCACCAGGGAGAGAAATTTGATTTGTGGTTTCATATATACTAAATAGATTCATGCGAATACTTAAGTGAATTGATATGAACGACTTTGAAAGCCAAGCATTTTTTTTTTCTATATCATCTATAATATATATTCTTATATATATATTTGTTATTTTTTTCCTTTTTAATTTAAATAATTAAATAAATATTATTCTTAGTTTAATTTAATTAATAATAAATACTATTATTTATTAATAGTAAATTCTATAATATTTAAGTTAATTATATTATGCAAATTTGTAAAGTTCGTGGTCCAATCCTTGGCATATAAAGAGTTAAATGGTTCTTCAGGCATCTCAGACAGGATGCTAAAAATGGTATACTCTAACTCAACTAATCAAAAAAGTACTTAATTCTTTAAAAATAAGTTACATTAGCGCTGATTTTCTGAGAAGCCTGCTCATTTCTCCTTTTCCTACTCCAAATAGGTTCATCGAAATCCTTTATATGTTATGTCGACCATTAAATATACAATTTTCTATGCGCTAATAATGCCTGCCATTAATATGAATAATAGAATGAATTTTAAAAGTTGCATTTATAATATAATTAAATTGTAATTAAATTGATCATGGGTAACTTGCACTAAATACAAAATTTGTTGACTACATCATTTAATGAACAATAGGCTTATTTTTTAAGTTTATTAGTTTTGTAACAGATTCCACATTTGTTCATCAAAAATACATTAGGCCTATTAGCTAAAATAAGCGTAAAGTAAATTTTATTGAATTTTCTACGCGTCGAATTACAGCAAAAATAATCGAAAGCAATGGAATTGATTTGGTCACATGCGCGTGACTTAAATTTTGTAATAATGCCGTATAGTTTTTATAGATAGAAGTTATAGAAGTTTGTTTTTTTATATGCCAGTATTTATATAAAAAACCAGCGGCTACAATTCTATTTTAAAAACGAACGCTAGATGGCTCTAAAAACGCTTTCTGGAGTACTGCACCTAGTCAAAGCTTTTTGTAGTTTTAAGCTACAAATGTGTAGAACGAATTCACTTTTGGCTGCCAACATGAATATAATCATTTCATTTCAACGCTAAATTTCAATGCTAAATTCATTGATTCAGCTCAGTCTTTATACAAAACTAATTTTATGCAGTTCAAAACAACATAATAAAAATCATATTTATGATATTGCAGTATTTAACCATGTATTCATGTCAATACCGCAAAATTTTTCGATTGGGAATCTTAAATATTTTTAAAATAAATATCAATTAATTGCGCGCTCTTGGTTTCTATGTGTGCGTGTGTGTGTGTGTCTAAACTCGAAGAGTTGCTATTCAAAATACTTTACAGTCACGTGAAGTTGGTGGCATACAGATGCGCGTGCGTCGCATAGCATTCAGCTTTCTACTGTGCTCGTTTTGCTCAAACTTGCGCTGTGGGGTGGGCGTGACGTAAACGTCCTTCATTTGACTTTGAACTCAGCCAAACGCGAACGCTCTATCTGAAGACTATTTAGCCAGAGCAGTTGCAGTTGATTCCTGACGGGTGAACTGAGCGAAAGTAAAAGTGTGATCCAGGCAAAGTAAAAAAAAAAAATAAAAATTTAATCATGTCGAAGATTGGTATTAATGGATTTGGCCGCATTGGTCGTCTGGTGCTCCGTGCCGCTGTCGACAAAGGTGCCAGCGTCGTTGCTGTAAGTAAAGAAAAAAGCCGCAAAAAAATATTGCAAAGAAAAAATGTGTGAAAATTTTGTGGGATATTTGTAATTCGCAGGTTAACGATCCCTTCATCGATGTGAACTACATGGTCTACTTGTTCAAGTTCGATTCCACTCACGGCCGTTTCAAGGGCACCGTCTCCGCCGAGGGCGGCTTCCTGGTCGTCAATGGCCAGAAGATCACCGTGTTCAGTGAACGCGACCCCGCTAACATCAACTGGGCCAGCGCTGGCGCTGAGTACGTGGTTGAGTCCACCGGTGTCTTCACCACCACCGAGAAGGCCTCCACTCACTTGAAGGGCGGTGCCAAGAAGGTTGTCATCTCGGCCCCATCTGCCGATGCGCCCATGTTCGTGTGCGGCGTGAACTTGGATGCGTACAGCCCCGACATGAAGGT
This sequence comes from Drosophila hamatofila, assembly GCA_035045345.1. Taxonomy (NCBI): domain Eukaryota; kingdom Metazoa; phylum Arthropoda; class Insecta; order Diptera; family Drosophilidae; genus Drosophila; species Drosophila hamatofila. The sequence goes on from JAWNPA010000012.1 coordinate 3,831,321, forward strand.
CGTGTCGAACGCATCTTGCACCACCAACTGCTTGGCCCCATTGGCTAAGGTTATCAACGATAACTTCGAGATTGTGGAGGGTCTGATGACCACTGTGCATGCCACCACAGCCACCCAGAAGACCGTCGATGGCCCATCCGGCAAGTTGTGGCGTGATGGCCGTGGTGCTGCCCAAAACATCATTCCAGCATCCACTGGCGCCGCCAAGGCCGTCGGCAAAGTCATTCCAGCTCTGAATGGCAAACTGACTGGCATGGCCTTCCGTGTGCCCACACCAAACGTGTCCGTTGTCGATCTGACTGTCCGTCTGGGCAAGGGCGCCAGCTACGATGAGATTAAGGCCAAGGTACAGGAGGCTGCCAACGGTCCATTGAAGGGCATTCTGGGCTACACCGATGAGGAGGTCGTCTCCACCGACTTCCTTAGCGACACTCACTCGTCTGTGTTCGACGCCAAGGCTGGCATCTCGTTGAACGACAAGTTCGTGAAGTTGATTTCCTGGTACGACAACGAGTTCGGTTACTCCAACCGTGTCATTGACTTGATCAAGTACATGCAGAGCAAGGATTAAATCAATAAATAGCAGATCCAGCTAATACAATGTTAACTTCTCAATACGCACAAACAGGAGGTGTAGCATTTACATAACTATATAGATGAGAAGGCTCCGATATTCGCCCACATGCATATATGAACACACAGCTACCCAATAAATACATATACAAATACACAAACACACTTACTCACACGATTAGAAGTTTATTGTGACATACGTATGTAAATATGTATGTATGTGCATACGTATATATGTATTTGCATATGCTTTGTATTGTATTTCCAACAGATCTTCTCTCTCCTGTTTGATGAACCGCGCAAATACAGTTACATCAATTATATAACCTAATCTCGTTACAAATAAATAAAAATAAAAACAAAACCCAAATATTACAGCATTTTCATTCAAGTTATGAAATTGTGTGCGGGGGTTCAAAAGGTCTATTGATTTTTCAGACAGCCGAGAGTGGAGGAAGCAAAGATCTCTCTAGTAGCTCAGTTGACTTGACAACTATCAAGCACACAAATAAAATAAATGCATAATAATGCGTATGTACATACATATACATACATGTACATATATACATATAAAAAGAAGACTACTTGATATATAAAAATATATAGACATATGTATATGTATATATTTGTATATATTGAGATTAATATGTATATAAGTGTGTAAGCTTGTCAATATATAAATTTATATATACGCATGCGGTTAAAAGCTGATTGCTTTGAAACTGCCGGCCAACCAGCATAAATGCCCTTGACATTGAACTTCTCAAAGTTACTTTTTAGCTATGATAAGAATATAAGTAAATTTATGTTAAGCTTTACAGCTATCATTAATGAATGTTTATAATATTAAAAATTGTAATTAGAAGACATTTGGACATAGGTGTTTTTACATTTTGTTGTACGTGTGGAAATTCATGTGGCCCAACAGTGCCATTTTGAGTATAATGTAATCATAAAAGCTTTGTTGCAATAGTTATCAGTGAAATGAAATAGAAATGATTAATAGAAATTGTCTGCATGGTTGGCCAGATGATTAAACGAATGAAACATATTCCGAGTAAATCTATAACTATACAATTTCATCATTATTATTATTATTACAACTATTTGAAGCATAATTTACGATTTGACTTTGATCTTTTAGCATCGTCTTAATATTTTCATAAACATTACTTCTATACTTGCATATATTGTTTAATTCCCTATTATTATAATATATGAAACTACATTATAAATTTCATAAAAATCATGATATTTTCATTAATTAAGCTGATGACATTTTTACAATACTCGTAAACTTAATTATAGTTCTCATAAAAATAATTTGAATTCAGACGATAATTAAATTATTATAATTAATTAACTACTATTATAATTTATATAATTTATAAATTTCATGATCATATTTTCAAAAATTAAGTTGATGACATTTTTGCTATACTGCGAGTAACTTAATTATAGTTCTCATAAAAATTTTTTGAATTCAACCGTTAAGTAAACAAAGACAATGATCATATGCTAATGCCTATTATCTTAATGGTTATTATACTAGTGACTATTTACATATGGATGATTTCGAATAAAATAAAGACTACTGGATTGTTACTGTTTTTATATAAACAAATTTATTAAAACTTAAAAATATTTATTTAATATTATTGAAAAATTACAATTTAAATACAAGTTTATTTTTAATAATTAATCTTATAGCAAAATTATTTAGTATTTGCTTGCGTGTGTTGAATACATCAATATTATTATTATTATACAATATATGAAAGTACATCTAGCATTTTAAATTTCATAATAATCATGACCTATTATTGTACTAATAAGAATAAAAGTTGTGTAAATATAAGTATTCAATTACATTTTCACAATCTTTATACTCATTAACTAGACTATAGTTCTCATATTAAAATCTTTTTATTTAACTGATTATTAAACAAACATAATGATCATATGCTAATGCACATTATATTAATAATTATCATACTACATAGTTAAGAATGATTACCGCAATGATTATTAACAGAAAGGCCATTGTAATTATTATTTAAGCAAATCTCTTAAAATTTTCATACAACTGGTAGAATTAAACTTATTGTAGTTTATATTATTAACATGTTTATTAAAATATAAATATACATATTACAATTCAGTTAAAGGCAAATTTCTTAAAATTTAAATATAACTACTAAAATTTACTAAATATACATATCAATTTTAACATATATCCTAAATTATAAATATATCCATTACAATTCATATATTATAATTATTATTCAAACAAATTAGTTAAAATATAAATATAGCTTTTACAATTCACTTATCATTATTAACATATTTCTTAAAAAACTAATACGATTCACTTAATACTAATAATTTAATTTCGACACTTATCACACACACACACACCGAAGAAGAAGAAGAGAAGGAGGAGGACTGATCACCAGGCGACCCAGGAAGCAACTGAAGACAAGCTGCACCGGGCCTCCCTTTATATAGGGCAACTCCCAACCGAACTTACAATCGAGCTCAACTCCTTGGTATGATGGTATGATGCAGTTGAGTTTTTTCTCTAAGTTGAACTCGAACTTTAGGTGATAATATATAATATATATGAGTTGCTCCTCTTCGTTATCTTCCATGGGGCTGCATCAGGTCAGGGTTAAATGTGATGTTGGCTGTGCGATCAAACAAGACAGAGACATGGACATAATTAGAGTATAATCATAATTAGAGTATACACCTGCGGTACCTGAAAAAATGATAAACGAATATTAGGAATAACATATATTGTTATTAATGTAGATGTTGATATTGAGTTTATCACAAAGTTTTTTTCTGCAACATTTAGTTAGCTTAGTCGCACTCCTATTTTTGTGACCGAAGTTGTATATACATATGTATATAGTGCATTGAGTTTGCAACGGATGAGCTCATTTCTATAGTCTACAGACAGACATATAAACTGTGTAATGCTGAGCCACTAATATTCCTAAGCATTTACTGTTCGTATATTTAATAGAGTGAAAAAAATATTGTTTGACGGAATAAACAACTTTGAAAAAGCTTAGATTAATTAAATTAAAATGATCTATGTATTTAGCATTCAAAAGTCTATAAAGTAAATAAAAATTTTCCACATTTATAGTCGTTAAGTTATGCCTAAAAATTCCCTAAAGCTCTAGAGAATTCTCTTCAATTGGCACATACAGTGCTGATCAACTGAATAGGTACGACATTTTGGAAGTTAAAAGTTATATCTCTTGAACAAAAACTCCAATTTTATCGAAATAATTTTTTTTTATAAAAAAAAAAAATATTCAGTGATGATGAGTAAAAGTTTCAGATCAATAAATTTTCGTTTTATATATATTTGTATGTACATCTTTCGAAGGTAAATCAAAGCAAAGCTTGACTTAAGTAGATCAGATTTTATATTTGATATTCTTGGGGTATAAATATATACATACATATATATATACATACATATATATATACATACATATATATACATATCTTTATACATATCTTTATACATATCTATCTGTGTAAATATATTTCTACATAAGTATATAAACCACGTTCAACAGGTACTCCCAATATTTTTTTAAGGACAATCTGATTGCATGCGAGTTGCACCCACAACAATCAAGCAATTGAAACGATTAGAAGGCTGCTCCCTTTAGAGACGCCTCAATTTGTCAACAGAATTGGAAATGTCGTAAATACAAATAAACATGTATTAAACTCTAACCCATATACAATATTTTCGATTATGGCCAAAGAGAAGAGGAGGAGGAGACATCGAGTGGGAAGGACAGACAGACGATTCAGACTCTCTCAACTTGAACGTATGCAAATATCATAATTCTTCCATCATGTCTGCAACGTCGTAAAGCGAATAAGCAGGAGGCGGGAGGCAGAAAGCAGGAGGCGGGAGGCAGAGGGCAGCAGGCAGCAGGCAGCAGGCAGAAGTCAGGTCGACATAAGACACAATAGTTTCAATAGGCCACAGAAATATGACTTGGGCCTGTCCTAGTCTGGGTTGTCCCAGCCTGTCCCAGTCTGTCCTGGTCTGGTGGCACCTTGTAAGGCAACACTGCAGCCGATTGCTTATGAGGGCAAGCGAAACAAAAATTGTTTCGGCATGCCGCGAAGGTTGCTGCCATGAAGCAAATGAGTGGGGAACACGCAATGTTCTGCATTTAGTTTTGAGGGCGGAGGGGGAGGGTGCGGGGGCGTGTCTCAGACATCAAACTTATTTATTTACTCTAAAAACAATACAAGAAAATTAATAGCAATTTGCATAGTTTCATAAATATGTTGCAATAAATGTTCTTAACAAGTGAACGCCAATTCAGGCTACCATAAATGGGAATACCTTTGGTTGGCATTAATAAGGCCTCACCTTATACCTTATACACCTTATATTGATTGTCCCAAACGTGTCTGTCTATCTGTCTGGGTCGCCCTATCAGCCGTCATTTAATTGACTTTGTTTGTTGCTTCATCAGAAAGCCATTTGAGTTACCAATGTGCGTGCCGTCAATTAAAGTTTGTTAGCGAAACATTCATAGTCTTTAATTAAGCATTGGCTTGGGTTTTTAGAAGGTGTATATACACCTTAGGTAGGTGGGTACAAGTTGCATAAAAATTAGCTGCAGTTATTAATTTTTCGAGAGAGGGGAAATAAAGTTGGCTTTTTTTGGGGTTCTGAAAACATGAAAGTAAATTGTTGAGATATTAAAACGAGTTTATTGAAGTTTATTGGGACTTGTCAGCACATGCAAACCAAGTTACAAAAGCCACAACAACCGACAGCAACAACAACAACAACAACAAAGAATAAACACAACGGAAAGTCAAGAGAAGGCAGCCTAGAAAATTGTGAAACAAGAGTAAACGGTTTAGTTTGAAATTGACGATTGAGGCGAGCAGACGGTCGAAGGATTATTATTTGACTTTTTTGTTGCATATGTATATATAATATATAATATTGATAAATATATATTTAAACAAAAGTTTTATATATTTACAAAGTACTGAAAAACAAACAAAGCTTTTAGTTTTTTTTTAATATATGAATAAAATAATAATAAAATATAAATTAACAAAAAATACATAGTGTATTATTTAAAAAAAAACAGATTTTTTTATTTAACTTGTGAATAACATAAAAATAAACTAATAGGAAATATTCGAAAAATAAATTTAAAAAAAAAACTTGAAAATAAACCAAAATAAAATATACAATAAGTTAAAAAGAAATATAGTTTAATGCCCATTTAATTTGTCTATAAAAAAATATTAAAAATAAAATAAACAAAATAACCTTTACAGTATACAGTTTTTTTAATATATCAATAAATTAAAAAAATATATATTCCAAAAGTAAATTTTTTATAAAAAGAGTTTAATATTTATTTAATTTTTGAATAAAATAAAAATACATCAAAAATAAATATTGCAAAAATAAAATACAAAATTAGTTAAAATAAACAAATGATTATTTAATTTGTAAATAAAATACAAAAATTTGTTTAAAATAAAAAGAGTTTAATGCTTATTTAATTTATCAATAAAATACAAACCAAAAAAAAAAAAAATATATATATATATATATATTGCAAAAATAAAATATAATAAAAAAGAGTTAAATATTTATTTAATTTGCGAATAAAATAAAAAAATAAATAAATATATAAATAAAATAAAAAGTTCCATAATGTGCGTTTAAAGCTCTAATATAAAAAAATAAAATTACAAAAATATTTGAGGTGCATTAAAATATAAAAAACCCACAATAATTTCGCTTTTTCAAATATCTCAATTTTAAGAAACTAAAAAATGCCTCGAAAAAAGCAAAAAGTGGATACACTTGAGGAAATTGAAACCACAATTAAACTACTCTGCGATCAGTCCAATAATCACATGAAAGTGCGCGAATATTACAAAGCATTAAAAGGCTATAATAAGGTAAGTAGAAAACAATTGCTTTTGATTTGCTCAATATTTCAAATGCAACGGCTATAAATTATAACGAGCTGTAGATGGCGCTAGTAGCTATTGGGAAAGCTATGTTAGCGGGCGCTTCACAGTTTTATTTTTTATATTTGTGAGCTTTGTTTGTTTTGCTGACAATTGGGAAATTTCCTTAAAAGCATGAAAAAAGGAAGTATTAAAAACATTTATAGGATCTACTAACAAAGTAATACTCTATAAATTTGATGTGAAATTGTCAAATAAGTTTTTAGTATAGCGTTCAGATATTAAAAGAAACAAAATGGCATTCATATGTAAAAAATTTTGAATCACTTGATATCAAGTTAACTTGACAAATTCTGTTGTCTTTACAAAACAAGTTTAATTTTACTGATCGCAATAATGCTAGCTATATAATAATGAATTCTTAAATTATCAAACTTGAACATATGTTTTGGTATATTTAGAAATATATTTCTAGAATATGCAGGTAAACTGACGAGCTCTCGAGTTATAATTTCAATTGTTGATACAGATCTGGAATATCACAAATAATATATATATAAAATATATTTAAGCATTTAAATTCGTAGACCGTGTTTTTAAGAAATGTGATGGTCAAAGAATATTGTATATTATTTATCAATTTTCGTGTATATAGATATTGTATTCTGCGAGATGTGTTTAGGAATTTTATAAATAGAATATAAGTATATACATAGGTATATATCTCAGTATCACTAAGAAAATGGTAAACTATTTAATCTTATTCAACATAGTATATAATTAAAAATATAAAATACAATTGGTATTTATTCACACTTTTAAGCTTTTGAAAGTTAGTTTGATAAAATAAAGTTAATAAAGTTAATATCAATGATTAAAAGTTAATATCAATGGCATATTAATATGAAAAGGATGGTCATTAATGAGTATAGGAAATGACAAGGCTAAAAACCAACTGCATTTTCTCTTGATTGGAAGAACGTCGCAATCAAAAACATCAGTTGGAAGCTTCTTCTTCTGTGGAGCTCGTGGTGCCTCATTAGAGATAATAGAGATAATGATAATTAAATAATTAATGATAATCTGAAAATACTCCAGTTAATCAAACTAAATGATTCACACTCATTCTAACTTTAAATAGATAAAATTATGGGAATAAGAATAATAGCAAAACTTTTTTTTTGGATAAATATAGCATCCTAATATATATATGTATATATTTTGATAATCAAAATCATTTCAATGTCATCAATGAGCCAGCATTCTCTCCTCTCCCACGCCACGCGCTATTTTCTTGTATTTGTTTTGTTATCGATTGTTAGCCCATATTTATGGCCTTAGTTTCCTGGCAACTGGGCAAATGGCAAATCAATTACCGTTTGTTTGGAACTGTCAGGAAAGGTGTGAATTTTTCACACTTGCACTGCGCCTCGAGCTGTTCACTTGGTTGGCAAAGGATTAAATTCGGTGACCATGTCCACGAGTGTTTTGAACACAATTTTGGCCGGTGACAAGGAGCAGGAGCTGCTGCAGAGTTTCATACGCACGGGCGCCAATGCGGATGAGGAGTCATTGGATGAGTCAAACAAAAGGTCAAAGGGTCGCAGACGCGCCTCCCACAAGCCGCCCATCTGGGAGAGACGTGACTCATATGGCGGTGGCGGTGGTGGTGGCAAATCCTCCTCGGATCGTGCAGCTCGTCGAACTAGCAAGCATCCCGAAGACTTGGATGCTGGCGGCACCAAGCGAGGCAATCGCATTGAGGCTGAATTGCGAGCGGCACGCAAACGCATCGAGGAGCAAATGCTGAAGAAGAAGAAGCCCAAGGAGAACTTCGTGGACTTCTACACGGACAAGGATCGAGCGGCGGCTGTCAGTGCGGGCGCCTTTGACATCAAGCAAAGTCTGCAGATCAAACAGAAACAGGATCGCAACGAGGCGCTGCTCATACCCGATGAGGCCGACATCAGTTCGATAATTGCACTGGGTTTGAAGGAGATCAAAAATGCGAATCCCGAGAATGCAATACATTTCTTTTGCAAGGTTACAAGTGGACAGAGATATTCTCTACATTTATATATATTTCATATCTATAATTTAAAAGATGTAGTGAAAAAACTAGAGTAATACTGAGCTAGACTTAGGTATAGACTAAAAAAGTATGGGAAATTGTTACAATAGTTATCAGCAATACGATAGGGAATTTTATTTGACAGACCGGCCAGCTATGCCCCAATTCACAGCCAGATATGATCAGTGATCTTATTGAAACTATGAAAGACAGAAAGTGTTAATTGAAAATTTAAAATAATCAAAACTTAAAGGATCTTAAGTATGATTACTACATAACAATTAAACACAATCTTAAGGTGAAGATTAGAGAAGGTAAAGATGAGAAAGGAAGATATTTAAAAATAACGAAAATATAAGATAAATATTAAAGTTAAAGTATTAAGGTAAAGATTAGCAAGACATACGAAAATATTAAAAAATAGCGAAAAGAAAGAAGAATGAGAAATAAAAAGAAAAATGAAAAAAAGAAGAAAAAAGAATAGAAAATATAAGATAAATATTAAATGCTCTTAAGTCTACTTATTACATTATTAAACAAATTATTAAAGTGAAGATTGGAATAGGTAAAGAAGATATATGAAAATATTTAAAAATAGCGAAAAGAAAGCAGTATGAGAAATGAGAAAAAATACGAAAAAGAATAAAATATATAGAAAATATAAGATAGGATTGGGAACTGTGCAGAATTTGACGATGATCAGATGTAACTGATTTCCCTAGATATATATTATTTAAATATAAATATATAAACTTTATTCAATTTCTCTCAATTTACAGGCCCTGGAGCTGAATAGCACCGATATCAATGCCTTAATTTCTCGCAGCAAATGCTATTTGCTGCTGGGCGAGGCCTCAAAGGCGCTGCAGGATGCGGAGACGGCGTTAGCTGAGGACAAGAACAACATACGTGCCATCTACCAAAAGGCCGAGTCGCTCTACTACCTTGGCCAATTCGAGCAGAGTCTGATGTTCTTTCATCGAGGTCTGCGCGCACGGCCGGAACTCGCACTGTTTCGCCTTGGCGTGCAGAAGACGCAGGAGGCCATTGAGAATACAATTGGCACCAAGACACGCTCCAATCAGCCATCGACTACGGCCAAGAGTGGCGTCTCCCGCAAATCGGGCGATAATACGCCCAAGTCTCAGACCCAGTCGCAGCCGCAGATGGTGCGCCAGAAGGCCACCAAAGCGGATCTGGAGCGACGCAATGCACGCAAGCTGCTGGGCGAGCTGTGCGTAGACAAGGAGTACCTGGAGAAGCTGCTGCAGCATCCGGATCTGATTCGCGCCGACACCAACACTGAGAATATATCTGCTCTGGCCAAAGAGGCGGTTTGTTTCCTCAACAAGCGCCAGGAATTCTGGCGCCAGCAAAGACCCTGCACAGCTCTGCCAAATCATAAGAATCTGCCCAATGATGCTATTCCCAAGTGGTTCTAGGCCTTAGAGAGCTTAAGAGATGAAGTGTAATGGTTTTTGTTTGCCTTGTTTAAAAAAATTAATAATATTAATTATATTGATATTCCATAACAAAGATCTTTGCTAGACTCTTCCAAATCGCAAGCTTTTATCCAATGCTTCCTATAGCTAAATAGTTGCAGATCAAATTTTTGATTATATAAATGTTTAAGTGTTATGTTTTCCCCCTTTGCTTAATTAAAAAATGAATTATAAATAATAATATAAAAATTAATTATATTGGCATTCCATACCAAAGAACTTTGCCGGACTCTTCCAATCATGTCAAATGATTCTTATTGCTAAATAGATGTAGATGAAATCTTACAATATATAAAAGTTTATTTTTTTCCATCTAATGCTTGATTAAAAAATTAATAACTAAGTTGGCATTCCATAAACTCTTCCAAATCACAAGATTTTCTCCAACAATTACTCTAGGTAAATAATTATAAATAAAATCTGATAAATTATTAAGTGTTACGTTTTTCATTCTGCTTGATTAAAAAATAAATAACAAACAACTTGTAAAAAACGATTAATAATATTAACTAGTTTGGCATTCCATAACAAGGATCTTCGATTACGACTCAGTTGTACATGGTAATATCGACTAACCTCGTCGCCCTGATCAAGCAATATATACTTTATGGGGTCTGCCACGCCTTCTTCTGTCTGTAATATTGTAGCATTATATTCCGGTTTCCTATTTTTAAACTTATGCCCATTTCTAAATAAATGTAGATTAAATCTTACTATAAAGAAATGATTAAGTGTAAAGGTTTTTTTTTTTGAATATCAACATAATAGTTTCACTTGAGTCAAAAGTCTAGTAAACAATTGAATTAGTTTCATATATGTTTATATCATATTTATTGATTTACTTTTCGCTTGGATGATTAAACATTTATACAATTTGCACATTCTGTGTAACATTAACATTTAAATATAGCATTTGCATTTGCAATTTCTTTGATATTGTTTTCGTATATGTTTGTGTTTGTTTGCGTGTGTTTGTGGTTTTTGCCTTTACCCAACTAAAGTTTAATGCAATAAATATGTTCTAGTTGTACAGTTCAACTCATTGTAGATATCAACATATAAGGTAAGTGTCTTTACATGAAAGAGTTTAATTTTATTATTATTGAATATTTTTTATTATAATTAGTATTTTAATTAGGTCGCTCTGCTTGAGGCAAAGTTTGATAACAGAATTTAGGTATTTAGTTACAGCATTGCGTGGCTAAAGCTTTAACTGCAGCTAACAAAAGTATTATTTAGTTGTTCATTTTGTAGTTGCTTGTCCTTTGTCAATACTTTTGGCTACTACATTTTGTTTATTTTATAAATTGACTAGTACACTACACGCGTTTAAACATACTTTAAATTTAATTTAATACTTTATTATATTTATATGTTTTATTTGTTCATTTTGCTTGCTCATAACATAGTAACATAAATACGTATATAATTAGTTATTTGGTGCTTTAGTGAGTACGTTCGGCAGGTGTTGGTTAAATAATGAAGCCCTTATTCAACATAAAAAGGGTAAACATTTAACAATTTCAATTTAAATGCAACGAACAAAACTAATTTCGATTTAAAATCTTCTCTTTATGCCTCATCTATGCATATGTATAACACCAATTTCATGATAGTTTTCAATTCAATTTCAAATTCGATTTCAATTCATGCCTGGAATCTTCAACGTGTATATAAATGATATCTACAATACAGTTTGCAAAATATATATATATATTTATAACATATCTCTTTATAGTTAGTTATGCGACTTCCAACGATAAATACAACAATTCGGAATGTAGTATAGTAGACTGACAGTATATTAAGTATTAAGTGCTGCACACAGATCTGCAAGTAAAATAATATTGGAATAAGTTAATATTATTTATAGTAAGTATATATATTAAAGAAATTACATGATTGAATTAATAAATATTTAAATTATTTGTTTTGTAAATTTTTTGTAAATAAATAACTAATATACTATTTATTTTATAAACATTTATTAAATGCTTTGCTCAACAAAAATGTTTGCCAATTTCTAATTTGCAGCCAGCTTTAAATAAGCATTTAGTTTCCACATACCCAGCCTCCCATATGGTCTAGTGGCTAGGATATCTGGCTTTCACCCAGAAGGCCCGGGTTCGATTCCCGGTATGGGAAGTACAATTTTTTTGTTTTATTTAATTTTTTTTAACTTTTATATTATTTTTAATTTTTATTTAATTTTTATATTATTTTTAAGATGTACTTTAATAATTTGTAAGTGTATGTATATACATATCGAGTGCATATTATACAAAATTTAAACACGTATGTAAATACAGGAGTAAATTTTATTTGATTTTAATTTCAGTTTTTTTTTATTTTATTTATTTTTATTGTTTTTTTATTGTTTTTTTTTATTGTTTTTTATTGTTTTTTTTTTTATTGTTTTTTTATTGTTTTTTTATTGTTTGTTTTATTGTTTTTTTTTGTTTTTTTTATTATTGTTTTTTTTATTGTTTTTTAAATATTTTTTTATATTTATTTATATAATTTTTTTTATTTGATTTTTTTAAATTTAGTTTTTTATTATTATTTGTTTTGTTATTTTATTTTTTTTATTATTTTATTTTTTTATTTTTTTTATTATTTTTTTTATTATTTTTTTTTATTATTTTTTAAATTTGGTTTTATTTTTTTTTTATTATTTTTTAAATTTGGTTTTATTATTTTTTTATTATTTTTTATTATTATTATTTTTTTATTATTATTATTTTATTGTTTTATTTTTTTTTTATTTTTTATATTTTTTTTATTTTTGTTATTATTATTTTTTTAAATTTTTTTTTGTCTTATTATTATTTTTTATTAATATTATTTTTTATTTTTTTATTTTGTATTATTTTATTTTGTATTATTTTATTTTTTTAAATTTTATTTTGTATTATTCTATTTTTTTATTATTTTATTTTTTATTTTATTTTTTTTACTTCAATTTTTTTTAGTTTTAACTATTTTTTGTTGTTTTTATATTATTTATATAGTACACAGGCGTACACAGTCGCTTAATTAGTACGCACATTTAGTACCCATATTGATTGATAATACTCATTTAAAGAGATTGACTATATTCAATTTGTTTATTTTTTGATGTACTGATAACAATTTCAGCTAATCTATTCCCATTTCCGACTAATCAAAGCTCTTAGCTTGATTATTATGCAATCGCTTGCAATGCAACAAGTTTGGAACACGTTTTACTCACCCTGTGGCATCCTGTTTTTAGTTATTAGTGGGGCGTGTGGGAAGCGGAGGCGCATTTCCGCTACGATTTGGTATTGGTGGCGGTCCACGGCCGCGGTTGGGCAACGGTGGCGGGGGACCCAGTGGTGCCGCGCCTGCAGGCAAAGACGGCTGTCGCCGTGGACTATCGACGGCACACATGACTGGCGGCGGTGCCGAGGGTGGTGGATGACGTGGTGCCGGCACATCATCTTGTATCTCCTCGTAGATATTGCTGGCTGTTTCATAGGCGCTATCTGGCGGCAGGGCTTGCTCCAGCGATGCTTGTTTCGACTGCCGCGTGGGCGTGGAGACGGGCGTTGACTGCTTGCTCTGCATTTGGCGTGGTGGCGTGGGTGGTCCAGAGGGCAGAGGAACCGTAGGCGAAGCCTTGCCTGAGGAGGAGCCTGATGAGCTCACGGACGTGGCGTGCAAAGGCGAACCCAGCTCCGTGGGCGACTGAGACTTGGATGAGGGCGTGGTATCACTCATCACCATATTGGGTGGTCGCGGTGGTGCCACCTGCACCGGCTGCAGCGGCGCCTGCATTGGCTGTGGCGGCATCGGCGGCTTATTCGGCTTGGGCACAATGCTGATGACCCCGGCGTGGGGCAAGTGGCGAGGCGAGTTCTTTGGTGACATGGGCATGGGCGGACGCGCTGGCGCCGGACGCGTTGGAGGCTGCTTGGGCCGCTGTGGCACCTCTGGCGTCAGCTGCAGCAGCTGTGCCTGCTCCGCCGGATTCGAGCACAACGGTATGGTATTGGAGGTGCACAGCTCGATCTCCCTGTCCACCTGGGCTGGCCAGTCGGGCGTCTTCAGCTCGAAGACCAGCTCCAAGCCGCAGACCTGTGAGCTACGCTTGGCGGCTGCACTGAGTGCGGATTCCCCGTTGCGGAACGTCACCCACATGGTGTCCTCCACATAGCGTACCAGCGTCACTTCACCCATTTTAGACAGCTCGGCTATGAGAGCAGCCATCACATGCTCATCATAGATAGTGGGTCCATCCTCATCGGCGTCCGCCGACTGCTCATGCACATGTACCACGATGGTTGAGTCCGGTGGGCCCAGGTCACGAATGACCTGATCGAACACTGCTCGTCGGCGCTGCTGATCGATTTCCATAATCTCAGCATCGATGATGGCGATGACTGGCCGATGATCGCTCTGCTTCAGCTCGGAGCGACCATAGTGTATGAGCTTGCCTGGATTCCATGCAGCTGTCCCAACGCCACCAAAGTCGCTCTCGGCCAATGCCTTGCGGCGACGCCAGAGCACACGATCTGTCCAGGCTGGCGCACGCTGCTTCTCGGACGTGTCGTAGTCATCGCTGAATACATCGTATTTGTAGGTCGGATCGAAGGTGATCTCGCCCTCTAGAAACTCGGAGAACACATTGCCAGCCTCCTGTTCCTTGCGCAGCTGATCGAACTCCAACACCGTACTAACCTCTCCATTCCGGAGGCATTCCTTCAGCTCATCCTTGTCCATGTCGATGCGGTAATTGAAGTCACCACACCAGAATACCCAATCATGGGACTTGAGTGTCCGGCCCATGGGAAAAGCCAGTTTGCGCGTGATTTCCGAATAGTCGGCGTTCCGTTCCGCCACCTGCGATTGTCCGGCTGCAAAATGGGCGCACACAAAGCACATGGAGCTGCCGTGCAGCACGAAGCGAATCGCACAGGCGCCCTTATTGCCCGTGGCGCCGCCCAGGCCCGTCTTCACACAGTCAATGGCCACGTCGCGTATGTGGGGAGCATGCTCCGGCCGTATATAGATGTACAGGCAGACGCCCACCAGCTGCTGGTAGGTGAGCAGCACGTAGTCATTGTCCCGTGAAATGGTCTTCTGCAGCTCCTCGGCCCACAGCTTGGCGTTGTCTGTGCTGGCTGCCATTATATTCGATGCATTCAAATCCACAATTTCCTCAAAGCCAATTGCATAGATATCCACCGGATGATCCGCATGCTCCGACGGATTGTTGACATCCACCAGTGCCTTGGAGCGCGCCAAGGCGTGACAGTCGAGCAGCCAATCGGCCAGCGAATCCTTGAACACAATGCTCTTAAAGTGCTTGCCGCCATTCACATTGTAGGTGCCCACGGCGACGCGTGCCAATCGAGGACGCACATACTCCGTATAGCGCTTGCAGAGCTCTCGCAGCGTGGTCGTCGGTGCATGCAACATATTCGATGGCAACAGAATGCGAGCTCGATCTGCCAGCTCCGAGCTGAGTGTGGAGCCCACGAGCAGAATATCAATTGCCTCCTATTGAGTGGAAAAAATTGATATAAATGGAATACAAAATATTTATATAATTTGCCCACCCACCTGCTTGGAATTGTCCAACAAATTATTCTGTATGGTGCGTGCCGCAGATCGAGCGCCGTCCATGAGCTTGGAGCCGCCTTGGATGGCCCCAGTGCCGGCATAGATCTTGCTCACCTCGTTGCCATTGTTGATCCACATCTGGCGAAAGATCTCCTCGAAGCGCGAGATGTTCTGCTGCTTGCCGCCCATCTTGAGCGCCTCCAGCTGCAAATTGAGTATGTCCAGACCCAGATAGGTCTGCACACAATTGGTGCGATCCAAGCAGTCCAGGCAATTGCTGCGCACAACGCCGAATTGTTCGCTCAAGATTTGCCCGTTGGAGGCATGAAAGATGCCATAGTTGGCCCCACAGGCCACCATGCGCTCCTTGAGTTTGGCCAGCGCCGAGAAGTTGCCGCCCCGACACTCCTGATGATAGTCGAAGACCACATGCGGCACATCCTTGTGCGCGGACATGCCATGGTGTCGCTGGAACTCATTGCTCAGCATGGCCTCGCCCTCCTTGCTGCCGACCTGAGAGCTGCCCAGCAGATTGACTATCGTCTGGTAGCCATAGCGCTGGCGCATCATGCTCATGTGACGATCAAAGGCTGCGGCAGACGTTTCAAATCCTCGCGAGAGCTTCACCTTATGGGAGCCCACCTGAACGCCAGGCTGTTCCCAGAAGAGCGGCACCGAGCCACGTGTCTGCACATGGCTGGTGACATCCCCATCCACATAGATCACCTGCTCCGTCTCCACAAAGTTGGCCACGTAGCCCTCGTCGTTGGTGCCGCGGACATTGAAACGCGTTCCAGCGCGCTCACAGCTCAGCCGCGAAATGATGGCGGCTCGCGCCTGCTTGGCGCCAATGTAAACAGTGCGCACCTCCACGGAGCCGCACATGGCCTGGAGCAGCCACGACTGGCAGTCAATGCCGAAGCGCATCAGGTGAATGTGCATCATGCGGTTCCAGAAGAAGCGATTGTCCGTCTCCGCCGTCTGATGACGCCGCTGCGCGCACAGCGTAATGTCAAACTTGCTGTTGGAGGAGGTGGAGCCGCTGGCTGCCCCAGACCCAGACGCCGATTGATTTGTGTGTGCGAAATAGAAAGTGCCCGAATTGAGCAGCTTGCGCACTTCGCTAATCTTGTCCTCATTGAGCACCGCATTCTGCAGCGAGACGAATGTGGTTTGCGTTATTCGAAATATTTCCACATCGCCTATTTTGCCCATCGATACGCAGCCCGTGACGAGCACCAGAAAGAGCACAGTGCTCTCGCCGGCATTCAGCTGCAGTACGCCCAAACAGCCATAGGCATCGCACACCTGTTGGCGAGTGGATAAATATAGATTTTATTGTTATTATTATAAATATCGCAAATATGCATATACATAATTGATAAATAATTGTAATGATAGAATATATATATATTTTTTAATACTTTAAAGTCTGTTTTGTTTATATTAATATATACAAATTTTTATATAAAAGTAAATAAATAATCTATGTCTACATACACTATAGATAATTGGAAAATTAAAAATTTAATAAAAATATAGGCTTAAATTAGTTTTTAATTGCCTTTATTAATTTTAATTATTAAATTTAACATTTTATTCTTAAATATTGTTCAAATTGAAAATATATAATAATATAATAATAATAAAATAAATAAATTTATAATAGGAAATAACAAAATTATAAAATATTTAAAAATTCACAAAAAATATAGGCTTAAATTAGTTTTTAATTGTCTTTTTAATTTTAAATTATAAAATTTTAGTTTTAATTTCAATGCTTAAATATTGTTGATATTGAAATAAACTAAGTAAAAAATTTATTAATAATAAAAATAATTGAAAAATGTTCAAATATTTAAAAATGTCAAAAAGATAAAAGCAAAAAAAAAAAAGAAAAGTTTTTTAATAGAAAATAATAGCAAAATCATAAAATATGTATATATTCAATAAATATGTATATATTCAATAAGGAACAAATAATTTTTATTTACCCTTTTATATTTTTATTTAATTATTAAATATTAATTTAAATTTGCAACTTTTTTTATTGCTACAATTGAAAATGTAATAGCAATAATAATAATAAAATAAATAAATTTATTAGAGAAAATCATAGCAACATCTTAAAATATTTAAATTTAATTATTAAACATAAATTTTAATTTAAAAATACAGTTAGAAATGCATATAATAATCGTATTACGTATACTTATATATGTATATACGTAATGCAATTATTATATAAAATTTCTATTGATATGTGAATAGAAACTCTGATAGCGAAATCAT
Organism: Drosophila hamatofila; assembly: GCA_035045345.1. Lineage (NCBI taxonomy): Eukaryota > Metazoa > Arthropoda > Insecta > Diptera > Drosophilidae > Drosophila > Drosophila hamatofila. Next base: position 3,849,342 of record JAWNPA010000012.1, read on the forward strand.
AAGTTTTTGCTAACTTTCAACTTTGACAATAATTAAAAAATAAATATTTAAATGCCAATTTAAAAGAGCAATTAAAAACTAAGCCAAAGCCTTTCATTAATTACATATATAATTATATATATAAATATATATATATGTGTGCACTATAATATACAAGTATATATTTAGCTTGACACCAACTGTTAGTCATGAGAATTGACGTAGTTAATAGGAGGTCTTTGTTATTAAAGCTTATCAAAAAGGGCATTTATATGGGAACCACACATATGTATGTGCATATGTGATGCATATATATGTATATATAGTTTACAGGGTATGCCGTCATTTAATACACATACCTTTGTATACTGCTTGCGTATGACATTCTCCTGCTGCGTCAATAGCGCACAGACATGGGATTCGAATAGGATGCAGTCGGTCTTGTTGCGATGCTCCAACAGAACGCTATGGGGCGAGGGCGCTATTGACTTTTCCAGCACGCGTATCACCTTGGACATCGCCATCGTGTCGTTCCAGTGCCGATCAACGTTGTGGATGAACTAAAATTTCACTGGTTTTTGCCACTTCAACGTTGCTTAAGCAGCGGCCAAAGCATCTGCAAGTAAACATGCACACACACACAGGCAAACACACCCACACACACACACACACACAGAGGCACGCAGACGGAAGCACAAAATTGGTATCGTAAGATTTTTTGTGTACATTAATAAAGACAAATATGCATCAAATAATTATCCAAAACTGATGAGGCGTGCTAACAGTCAAGTGGCAAACATTAAATGCACGATAAACAAATGCAAACAGAAATTGGCAAAGAATTTTTTTCCAATACGCCCCCGTTACAATAGCCGCCAGCTGGTATGCACACACACACACACACACTCACATCTATTTACATGTATCTGCCGCTGGCTGATAAAACTGTATAGATTTTTCACATTCCAAAACTGTGCATGAGCTTTTGGCAATTGTTAATTCAATTTGCTTCACAGCAACGAACTGCTACTGAATGTCACCTTGTAAAACCGTCAACACTTATTAATCACTGTAAATAGAGCTCTGCCGATAAGTAATACCTTTTTTTACGACAATTTAATTGCAATTTTAGTAGTTGTATTCAATTGTTCGGAATCAGCTAACGCAAATGACTCCATGAACTGGAGAAATGAATAAATGAACGCATCCCTGGTATTTCGCTCAACTAGTTCAAGTTCGCAAATGCGAACCTCTGTAACTGCTACTGTTACCTTTCAAATACTACGACCTCAGGCTGTTAAGCTTTTAAAATATATGGCGAGAGCAATGTAAACAAGAATGTAAACAAAAATAGGAAGCATTCAAATATGGAGTTTCGGTGTATTTTAAAATTAACAGAGACTTACAACTTAACAGATATTAAGCTTTTCATCAATAAAATCGATAGCGCAGTGTGGATGTGGAATGTTAAGGCACTAACCATACAACACATAGACGGGACATCTAGAAGAAACTTTTTTGCTCACTTTTTTTTGAGCCGGAGCACCCACACAACTTCGAATTCGCTTGTGCGCCTTACTTTTACGTGCGTTGTTCGAAAATATTCGAAAGCATAATCATTCCGCTTCAAGCGCTCGGCCGAAATGGTCGTCTTCGGAACAAAGCAATGCTATGATACATTTTTTCTTTGCTCTCTCTCTCTCTCTGCTCTCTTCTCTCTCAAATATATATATATATGTAGGCACAAGCAGCAGCTCACAAAAATTGAAATTTGTTCGCTGAAGATCCCATTTCTTCCCTTCTGAGCGAAGAGTATACCGAACTATTGAAAGCGTTCGCTATACGCATGCAAAATGTTTACGTTTTCATTATTATTTGTGGGAAGGGTATGAAAGCGTTGATGTGCATAAAGATTATGTTTTCGCGACGAGCGTGCACACACACACTTACAGTCCCTTGATATACGTATGAGCATTTATGTGCATGTGTGCGGAAATCTAGCTGCCTGTAGAAATTGTGAAGACCCACGTAGCAGTTGGTCGATCTTGTGGACTGCACACACATACACACACAGTTGAATGTGTGTGCGTATGGGCTGCGATGCTTACAATTGTCGAATATCACTTGTAAAAGCATTTGTGTGCCTGTATGAGAAATTTTAGCTGCCTGTGGAAATTGTGTAGCGCACGCATGGGATATGAACATTGGCGTGTGCCTACCTCAACTTTGAATTGCGTGAACGATTTTGGTTTACAATTGCAGAAGGATAGTTCAATTATAGTTTATTACCTGATTTTTCAATAATCTTGGGTTTGCCAACTGAATGAATTTAAAAAATATTTAGTACCTGTTTAAACCCAACGGGCAAAAATGGGATATGCTTTTCTAACCCATGCACCTTTGCATACATATGCAGGTCAAATTGACCTTTTTAAAAAGATGCATCCGTTAAAAAGGTCAAATTGACCCTTCTAAAAATATGCATACATACGCAGGTCGAATTGACCCTTTTAAAAAGATGCATCCGTTAGATGTCATAAAATCATTCAAGTTAAAAAATCCCTATAAAAAGGAGTGGGAAGTGCACTTGTCATTTTAGTTGACACTCAACTTCCGAACCGGACTGTGTTATCGTGTGATCTTAAGTGTTTATCCTATGACATCTAACGGATGCATCTTTTTAAAAGGGTCAATTCGACCTGCGTATGTATGCATATTTTTAGAAGGGTCAATTTGACCTTTTTAACGGATGCATCTTTTTAAAAAGGTCAATTTGACCTGCATATGTATGCAAAGGTGCATGGGTTAGAAAAGCATATCCCATTTTTGCCCGTTGGGTTTAAACAGGTACTAAATATTTTTTAAATTCATTCAGTTGGCAAACCCAAGATTATTGAAAAATCAGGTAATAAACTATAATTGAACTATCCTTCTGCAATTGTAAACCAAAATCGTTCACGCAATTCAAAGTTGAGGTAGGCACACGCCAATGTTCATATCCCATGCGTGCGCTACACAATTTCCACAGGCAGCTAAAATTTCTCATACAGGCACACAAATGCTTTTACAAGTGATATTCGACAATTGTAAGCATCGCAGCCCATACGCACACACATTCAACTGTGTGTGTATGTGTGTGCAGTCCACAAGATCGACCAACTGCTACGTGGGTCTTCACAATTTCTACAGGCAGCTAGATTTCCGCACACATGCACATAAATGCTCATACGTATATCAAGGGACTGTAAGTGTGTGTGTGCACGCTCGTCGCGAAAACATAATCTTTATGCACATCAACGCTTTCATACCCTTCCCACAAATAATAATGAAAACGTAAACATTTTGCATGCGTATAGCGAACGCTTTCAATAGTTCGGTATACTCTTCGCTCAGAAGGGAAGAAATGGGATCTTCAGCGAACAAATTTCAATTTTTGTGAGCTGCTGCTTGTGCCTACATATATATATATATTTGAGAGAGAAGAGAGCAGAGAGAGAGAGAGAGCAAAGAAAAAATGTATCATAGCATTGCTTTGTTCCGAAGACGACCATTTCGGCCGAGCGCTTGAAGCGGAATGATTATGCTTTCGAATATTTTCGAACAACGCACGTAAAAGTAAGGCGCACAAGCGAATTCGAAGTTGTGTGGGTGCTCCGGCTCAAAAAAAAGTGAGCAAAAAAGTTTCTTCTAGATGTCCCGTCTATGTGTTGTATGGTTAGTGGTTAAGGCTAGTCGAAAGTAATCGATTGATTTACTTGGTTCTTGGTGATCGCTAACAAAGTCTGATTTGAATGCGATTAGGTTTTCGTTTTTATTATTTCAGATTAGAATGAGCACTTGAGATAGTAAGTATCTGTATGTAAGGCATTGTTATTAGCACGAGAAAAACGGACATGACCTTTGTTCAGTATGTAATCGTCATGCGCACATATATGTATAGTTTGATAAAATATTTCCAAACTTGTAGGTGTATTTCTAGTTTAGACTGTTATCTAAGTCCCAACGAATTTGTTTGTCCAAATCACAAAGCCCATTTACTTTTTTTGTTCTCATAGATAAGAACAAATGCACGCAATTTTCAGTACATAATGAGTTCGTTAAGGGCGGAACCCTTTTTTATATTCATGACTTTTTTAATAATTATTTACTTTTGGTTCTGTCATAAGTGGGAAATTTCGACTGTTCTTTTCAGACATGTCGTTGCCAATTGAAGCCCATAGATATTTATAATTTGATAATTTCAATACATTTGATAGATGTTAATTAAGCAGCCATCAAACTGTGTGTGAGTCCAGCCACAAGACACAAATCGAACGATCCACATAACAACATGGTACATGACTCACTATAACATTCTTATCATACAAAAAATAAAAATAAATGTATATGTATGTATGCAAACAATTGCTACATACGCGCAGTCTTGAATGAAAATAAAAGCTACTATAGCACTACGTAATGTATGAGTGTATATATATACATATATACATATACATATATATATATAGATACATTTACTTTTTATATTGTTCGATTTTCATTGCTTGTTTATTTAATTCACTAAGTCTAGATTACAAATATTTTTAGAAAATACTTATTTAGTATGCTTAATTTTTGCTTATTTTTTTTTAAGCAAATCAAAGCAAGTCCAAAAAAATAATAAAAATATTAGCATTTTTTGAACACACGGCAAAAACTCATTTTTTATTTTTATTTTTTAAAAACTACAAAATTTAAATAAAAATATTTTAAGCATGTATGTTAGTTATATATAAGTATGTATATATATTGCATAACTTCTTAATTAATTGTATTTTAAACTAAATTGATTTTTTAGTATTTGGTTTTACAAAAACCTTCAGTTTATCATTGATCTTATTTGGTAAGTAATTGCGCTTGATTATTGATACATCATATATATTATATATATTTATGTGAGTGTATGTGTGTATGTATGTATTAATATCCCAGCACTTAATTATGTGTGCTAACTTTTTGGAGCTCTTCCAAACCTGCTCTCATATCAGACCAATACAATTTCAACGTTCTATTGATAAGAAATCAAAGCTTTTAGATATCAATAAATTAAATTATATACATACATATATATATATAGTATATATTTATGTATGATCACAAACAAGTAGAAATCTAACTGTTCCAAGTTCATGAAATATAGTAGCACAAGGTAGAGCTAACAATTTTTTGTTTGGCGCCTCGTGACCATTGATAAAAGGCAAAAAGTAAAAATAATACGTAGACCCATCCAATGTCGCAGAGACTCACTCTCTATAAGCATTGTAATCTATGTGCATGTGCACAAACATACATACAAACTAATATAGTTTCAGCTATTAATCTCTTGTTTCAATAGCTCGCCTTTCTCTCTCATTCTCAGTGCCAATCCCAATCCCAATCCCCGTCCCACTCCCACCCCCATTCCCATACCCATTCTGTGTGCTTTGCAACTGATATGGCTCTCTAATCTGTTCAATTTATAAATATGTTCTCGAATCGCTTTAGCTGTTGCTGTTGCTGTCGCTGAGCCCGTGTCTGCTTGTTTATTATTTCATTTTATTGTATGCATGCTCTCATATAGGCAATACTTATATATGTATGTATACATATTCAATACTGAAGATCGAGATAAGCATTATGCCTATCAACTGTAATAACAGAAAAACACTCTCGCTTTGCCAAGAATATAGAATAAGAGTTGACTCTGGTCAGATCTAGAGAGATCTTCTAGATCTTACCTATGCCTCGGTTGGTGTAGGTGTACTTCCCGATCGATTTTAAAGCCCATGTCAATTGGTTTGGGAATCGTAACCCCGCCCACTTTCAGTTCGCAAGTTTCTAATGTGCGATAAGAAATACGCATTACGATGAGTCAGCTTAGAGTTATTTCCCAAACAGGTCAGAGCTTGTGGAACCTGACGATCATAGCATACTATAGAATCAACTCATTTAACTGACTCACCAAAATCAGAATCACTTTTATCATCTAAAAAAAGAAATGCGAGTTCTAAATCAAATGACAAGCAATTGGCAAATAAATAAATCAAAAAAACAAATATAGATAACTCATTTCTAATGTAAATTACATTTATTCGATGGCGTTTTTAGCGAAGCATATTTACAGAGCGTGAAGCGGGTAGAAATTAATAGAATTAAGATAGGATCGTGAAGAGTTAAAGTAAATCAAACAACAACAAAAAATATCTGTGTGTAGATTGTTGATTGTTTTTGCTAGGCAAATAATAATAATAAATAGCTAATTAGATAATTAGGATTATCGAATTACAAAATAGCAATAACAAAATCTAACCTAAGCAGCTCTCTCTCTCTCTCTCTCTCTCTCTGTGTGTGTTGCTCTCCCTCTATTTATCTCTCTCTCTCTCTCAAGCTCCAAACAACTAAAGAAACTACAAAAATGTACAAACCGGCGCAACTTATAATAATATATATCTTACAGATCTCTAAAGCATAGATGTCTAAAGATAGATGGTCAACTTAAAATTAAGTTTGGTTCTAGAAATCAACAAAATTTGTTTTTGCATGTTGTTGCTACCGTTAAAGCTTGTTCTTGTTGTTGTTGTCTGAGTGTGTGTGTGAATGTGTGTGAGTGTGTGTGTGAGAGCAAATCTCGTATGCCTGCCTCTCGCCTCATTGTTGGATGCTGCCGGATATTAGCCTAGGGCGCACAGCAGCAGAGAGCTAGCAGCTCATTTAACTCACTTAACTTTAGACTTACTTAAAATTAAAGTTTATGTAGTGACTAAGGGTTTGTTTTCTTTTTCTTTTTGTTTTTGTTTTTGTTTTTCTGTTGTTTAGGCTAGTAATAATACTACTAACATTGACTGTAGTCGCAGTCCGCTGAGTCCCTAACCGAAAGTACAATTACGCATATAACAAACAAATTTGAACTAGCTGCTGCTACGAGATCAGCAAACGTTGCTTGGCTGCTGCGCTCAACGTGCCCAATCCCGCGCCCTTTGTCGTGTTTGTTGTTGTTGCTGATGCTGCTGCTGCTGCTGATGATGATGATGATGTTAACGTGGGCGCTGGTTGAAGTGGCGCTGTTAGCGAATCTGTTGCAGGTGAATTGAGCGGCAATTCGTAGGCGATGCCACCCCAATGCAGTTTGAAGGTGCGCGTCCGCCAACGTATGGCCGGATTCCAGAGCGCATGCAGAAAGAGATAGGGTCCAGTTAGCTCGCGGAAGAGCCAGCCGATGACAAACTCGAACTTGTGGAACGGCATCGAGCCGTGCTGCACAATGGACAACAGCAGCCAGTCGGAGAGAAACCAGCACAGAATGTGCACCAAGTAAAACACCAGCGGATCCCATCTGAAGAGCAGCGAGGCCGACCACGCGGCCAGTGCACCCAGGATCATGCACTCCGAGAGCGGCTCCAGCAGAATTGTTGTCGGCACCATGGCAACGCGCAGCTTGGCCCAGCGTATGAGGCGAGCCTAAAAGAGAAGTGAAAAACAGAAATAAACACACGAATTTATTAGTTAAGCAATTAAAAGTATTGTAAAACAAAAAATCATTGATAAATACATGCTAAATAAATAATACGTGATTAAATTCCCATGATTCCACTTGTAGCACCTGAGCTAATCAGCTGAATTACAGTTAAACAGAATCAAGCTATAAAGGTCTAAGAGTGGGCACAATCAAGTAAAATACCTATTGATAAGCTGAAGACTCAAAAAACTCTCCCTTTTTTGAAGAGATGGAATATTTATTCTTTCTCTAATATCAAAACTATAATTGCCATTGATTATTTTTATGGTAGCTAATTTGTAGATTTTAGTTATACAGAATTGAGATATTTTATTTGATGTTTTATTTCCCTTGAACATTTTTTAACAGTCATATAATGCTTTTGATACAAAATAATTTTTTTTACAGAGGTTAGTTTTTGTCTTTTAACTAAAATATTTATAATTTTTGCTAGTTGAGTATTATCTGAATTTTGTTTTCAAAAATTTTTATTTACAAGGTAAGTTTGGGTAAGAAAACCTCAATTTGAATTGAGATATAATGGTAGAAGAATATACAGCATTGCAATATAATGGATAGGATTAGGTGAAACTCAAGTTAAGACAGGTCGAAAACTAAAATAATCCCACTTGACTGACAAATTTTTACGTTCTATTAAAACTTGAATTTGCATGAATTGTTCATATTCAATTTATTTAATGTAGGTTATATGAATATCGTAAATATCGTGTCAATAGGCATTATGCATATCGTAAATGGCCAAATCCCACTCAACCTGAACGAATGAAGATCGTAAAGAAAATGTGAAACTATTGAACCGAAGACCGCACTTTAATTACGATCTTCACTTGTTCAAGTCGTGTGGGCTCTAGACATTTACGATATTCATATTGCCTATTAACATATATTAAATAATTTTCACATGATCAATCCATGCAAATTCAAGTTTTAATAGAAAACAACCATTTACTGTCTCTCAAAAAATATAAAAGAGTATTTTAATCTTCGACCCATCCGGTATACTTCGAGCTGATTCGACTTTTGATATACTTTTATGATATTTGATACATTATAGGTTCGTCGGCCTCTCGGTTGATATTTGATATATGAGACTTTTATGGGTTCCAGTTTATTGAGATGTGTATGTCGTGAAAATTAAGGAATGTCATAATGGTATAGTAAGTTATCCATTAATCAAATGAATAAGTAATATAAGATGATATATGAAGACTAAGTAAATATCGTCCCTAGTCCCTCAATCGAAGCTATAGAGTCTTAGACTCATCTACCTTTACCATTGTAAGATAAGACTATCTAAATATCGTATATATTATGTATCGAAACCCTCATCAGATTTTATATAGTCTTAGACTAGCTTCACCTTTATAAGATGATATAATAAGAAAATGTATATATTCTACATCTAATCCCTCATTTGATATTATATAGTCTCTAAACTCTGAAGTTCAACTACCTTTCAGTTTCGAATTATAATGCCTAAGCAGAAGGTAAGAGTCAGATAGTAAATATCTAAGAATACTACATGGTGTATTAACGTAAACTTTAAATACAATTAGCCAGGTATAATACCGTAAACTGTAAATAAAATTAGTCAGACTCTATACAAATAACTTAAAATTGTATATATAATTTAAGTGTCCATTATCTAGATATATATGTGAACAAAATACATAAAAATGTAAATTTTCGATATATATGTATATCGAAGATAACGTTTGTCAAACTCAAATCAGGAATTAGTTTGGGTTTATTAAACTTTTTTTTTTTTAACATGCAAAGCAAATAAATGACGAACCCAAAGTTGTTATGGCTAACTAAAGTGTGTTTCTATAGAATTTCTGTCTAGGTAATAGTAGATGTACCATATGCTCAGTTCTAAATTATACAAAATTTCACAGGTTTGCTGAAACTTAACCTGAGTGGGATTTACTTTAGCGCAAGTGTTTTGAAACTCTATAAACTGAAAATATTTAGCTAATTTCTGGTGAGTAATAATTGAATAATTAACTTTCTAGAGGATTTTAACAAGGCATATAATATAATATATGATGATTAGAATCAGGAATAAATTACCTGAAAGCTGGCAATGTCGCAGACGCCGCTGTTTTGTAGCGCTGGCTGATTCGAGATGCGCATTTTCCAGCCCAGCTCCGTGACGCGTTTGGCAATGAAGAAGTCCTCGGCCAGGTAACAGCCGAAGGTGCGCAGTCCGCCCAGCTGATCGATGACCGCCTTGCGCAGCAGACACGACATGCCCGTATGGCAATTGATGCCCAGCAAATCGGCCGAGAGGTAAATCCTGGACTGCACTGTGCCAAAGAAGACCTTCTCGAAGGTGGCCGCAAATCCATCCCGATCGCTGGTGAAGGGCATTTGGTGGACGAGCGCATGTCGCTCCGACATGTTCTGCACCATGTCCAGCAGTGTGTCGTTCTTCATCTTGATGCCGCTGTCTGAGATCATGACAAAGTCATATTTGGCCGCCATGTAGCCCGGATGGATATTGTTGATTTTGGGGTTGACGCCCACATCGGAGCCACCCACAAAGAGTTGGGCATCAATCTGGGGATACTTTTCGATCAGTTGCTCCACCAGCTTAATAGCCGGATCGTGTTTCTCCTCCACACAAAACAACAGCTCGTACAGCGGATAGTCCATGGTGAAGAATGTTTCCAGATTATGTTGCAAATTCGGATCCACGCCCATCAACGGCTTCAGTATGGAGACGCCCGGCAGCGGGGAGGACTCTGTGGGCAGCTTGCACAACTTCTTGTGCAATTTGTATTTGCCATAACAGATCGCGATCAAATGTACGCACCAAGTGCCGAACCAAAAAATCATAAAAAACCCTGCGAAGCCATACACTGCCAATGGCAAATGTGACATTGTGTGTGTATGTGTGTGTGTGGTGTTGGGTGTTGTAGGAGGCGCTGTCTGGCCTGACTGCGGGTGCGGGTATGTGTGTGTGTGTGTGTGTGTAGTGGATGGATGTCACTGCGGTTTAATTGGTATACATCTGTACGTGCGGCTGCTCTTGTTAACGCCTTTCGCCTTTGTGGGGGGAGGCTGAGTAGCAGCAAATGCTAAAATCGCAGCCGGACTTTATCTCGTTCCCGTATATCTCTCTGCCTTTGTCGTTCGCCGTGGCTGAGTCAGCATGCCCCGCGCACTCACACAGTCAACAATTGGTTGCGTTGTTGACTATTTAACTTGAACACTATGTCGTCATAGGCGTTTCATGGACTATTTTTCTTTTTTTTTGCTAATTGATCACTAATTTGCGCGTGATAAACATCTCGAAGTCTTCGCGTCGCGTTCCATGTCCAAATAAAAACTGCAGTGAAGAATAGGGAACGCGGAAGTGAAAATATGCCAAAAATGCACCAAGTTGATATATGTAAAAAATACCAAACAAAATCAACTTTGCGCTAAATAATACCCGTAGTAATTGAAGTCTTTTATTGAATTATTTACGAAAAGTGTAAAATGATTAAATTTAAATTTAAAACGATTGCAGAAATTTAAAATGCAATTAATAAAGCTAACCTAAGAAGTAATAAAATAACAGTTTAACTATTTTTATATGTAAATCAGGTATAATTTTGCTTGAGCAGCATATTTGCCACAACTTGTTGATAATTTGGTCACACTGGATAGCGCAAAGAGACATGCATATAAAAACAATATATATAATGTTCAATACTCATCTTAATCAAATTTAAAAGCTGTAAGTAGGCTTTCAATAGGTTTAAAAACAAATTTGGAAATTAAAAATGAAAGCCTAGAAAAATAAAATTTTAGTTAAATTAGGCGAAGATGGAGCCCGCGGGGGAGGAGTGCATCCCAAAAGACGGAGCGGCAGATAAAAAAACTAATGACCAACAAAATATTACAAAAGTGCTTAAGTCGGATTTTGATGCCAAATATAATATTCTCGATATCCATACTCCGCTGAATAATTTCTTGTCCGCTCACTATAAGCGCAGCTACGCTTATTATTCGCTACTCAATGTCCTACCCGTTGTGCTGACCAAAGTCATTGACTCAATTACAAAGGACAAGAACGAATTAATCACACAATTTGGTGAGGTGTGTATTAAGTTAAGGCTGTTATTTCCTAATCATAATATACAGCGCCCACAACATTTTTGCAGAATGCGCGTGAGGAGCTAAAGATCATCATTGGACTCATTTCGCGGCTCAAGTATGAGCTACAAACGGACAAGCCCTTCCAAAAGTTCACGGGCGATGGCAAGTATTTCGTTGTTATCTACTAATATATCGAATCGTCCAACTCATTTTTGTATCCTCGCTCGCAGAGCCAGATCGCGAGTCATGGAATAACTTTATAGCAGCTCTTCCAGCCAAGGCGAATTCGTTTTATCAGGCATGCATGATGCATACGGAGTGCTACACGTACCGCAAGCTCTACTCCTTCGTGGAAAACAGCATATTTCTGAAACAGTTTGATTACTTTGCCAAGATCAAGCAGGATATACTGTATAGCTGCCAGAATGATATAGTCGCATTGGCCAAATACACACGGCGCACAGAGAATACGTTTGAAGTATTTAATGAACTCCTAAAAATAAATCTGTGGAGCACCCGCAATGATCTCGCCAAAAGCGAAAATGGACTCACGTTCAACATGAATGTCATGGAGGATGTGACTGCAACCGATAGCCATATTCTCATTAACGATGCCTACGAAATGTGGCAGTGCCTGTCAAACCGTAGATCGAAAAAACAATATATCGTCGACTTTGTGTTGGGCGATGTGGGCTACGAACTCTTCGCCGACTTTATATTGGCCGAGTATATCATCGAAAAGGGATTCGCTTCGAAGGTACGATTTCATGCCAAGGCCTGTCCTTGGTTTATTACCAACACAACCCAACGGGATTTCCAAACGACGCTACAATATCTAAGCAAACACTCGGACTACAACCTCAGTCTGGTGGGCAATAAGTTTTTGCAATTCATGAATGAGGGTAAATTTGAACTGGCGCCCGTTTCATATTTCTGGACCGGACCACATGCTTTTCATTGGTGAGCTTCTGTATCCTCTATCCTGCATCCTGTAACTGGTTTATAACCAAACTCCCTTTCCATTTTCAGCATGAAGACAGTTGATCCAAAGCTATTTAAACTAGTGCAACACTCAAAGCTCATCATCTTTAAAGGTGATGTGAACTATCGCAAGCTCTTGAGCGATGTAAGCTGGCAACCGACACAGGATATCAAATCCTGCTCGGGCGCCTTTGTACCCAATAGTTATTGCACTATACGCACAGCCAAGGCAGAAATCATATGTGGTCTACCGGAGGGCACCTATGAAAGGCTTCAGTCGATTGACCCTCAATGGATGGTGACTGGAAATTATGGCACAATTCAATTTGTGCTTGGCACAGGAGAATATGGCTACTAATCTCTGTATTAAAACATCTGTATCAAACTGTTTTTAATTTATGTTACACCAATAACTACATCTAAAAAGTCGAAAATTTCTTTTACTGCAGCATTTATAAATTTTAAGATAAAAGTTTTAAGCTTAACAGAGCAGCAAACATACGAACTTTTTATGTTTAAATCAATTAAGCTAGAAAGTATACCAAAATTTTGTTAAGTGCATGATCAGCTGTTCAGCGGCTGCTTCGAAACATTGCAGACATAGGGGAGACACATTTGCGATACTTTTAAATAAACATTTTATTCGATTAACATAATAAATGAACGTCAATTTAATAAAAAACTATAATTGTAGTCATCTTCAATAAATCTAAATCCTTTTTTAATTATTAATTTTAATTGATTAGCTTAATAACTGAATGTCGACTTATGAAATACAATAATTGAATGCTAATGCTATCGATAAAAACTATCGAGTAATCAACCATCTCTAGCGATTCGCTTCCAAAGTAACTTGCATTCATGTTGATTTCGTTCAAGGCGCCAACACAAATAAATACGTTGTACCTTGTAGCAGTTACATTATTGTTGATTGCACACAGCAACCAAACAATATGGCCTTGGTGGAAGACAATGCTGACTTCGATGCTGCAAATGGAATTATTGATAGTGAGACGCCTCCTCACACAGATCTAGCTGCTCAATACAAGCGGTAAGTAAACGCTATATATAGCATATCGAAATTTCCCATACGCATATGAATATATGCATATATATGTATGTACATATGTATGCATATATATGATATGCATGTATGGAGGAGCACTGATGTAATTTGATTGCCTGACCTCTAAATGCGACCCTCTCTTGTAGGAGCTTCGCCTATTACACGTTCCGCGTGCGTCTTCCCTCAACGCTGGCCACGATTGCCAATTCCCTGGCGAACAAGGATGAACTGCTGCCCACATATGGAGCTGTGAGTTAGCATTAGATTACATAATTGCCAAATAAACAAAGTTTTTTATTTTTTATTGTAGGATGCAGCTTCAGATATTGATCAAACAGCTGCGGCTGTGCTTGAGCTACGTTCGAATATTCTGAAAAATGGACCGTTGGAGCCATTTAATGATACAGGTATGGAAAAGCAGAAGATTAAGAATTAAGTGAGGAAAATGTGTATAATATAAAATATGTATATAGTATTATATATAATTTATATATTATATAAATTAATATATTATTCAATATAATTTATATATTATATATATTAATATAACATTTCTTTTCTTATGATAATGTAATGAGCACAAGGCTCTGTAAGTCTAGCGATAAGTTTGTATAGTATCAAAAAAGCCAATCAATCATGTGTGCTTCAGTCTTTTACAATGAATGATAAATAGATGGTATATAGACTTGTAAGCCTGTATAAACGAAGCATATAGAGATCATGTTGCCTGTTAAGCTGTTTCTAGAACATGCTCCATTTCATCAACATCTATGCCTATATTTATATATATATGTATATTCTCCCACAATGGTTTTAATATAGTTTCATTTATATTTAACTTCATCTCTATACATAGCTATTTTTAGAACATGTTCCATTTCATCATTAACATCTATGCTTATATTTATATATATAGTCTCCCACAAGAGTTTTAATATAGCTTCATTTATATTAAATTTAGACTTTATTTTTTGATGAATTTTTCAGTGATTTTTAGTTATTTCTAGAATATACTCCATTTCACCACAAGAGTTTTAATATAGTTTCATTTATATTTAATTTTAAATTCATTTATAAAATATATATTCTTCCACAAGAATTTTAATAAAGTTAAATTAATATTAAATTTGAAATTAATTTATAAAATATATATATTAATGCTTCAACTCTATATAGCTATTTCTACAATATGCTCCATTTCATCATCATTATATATAATTATATTTATATATATATATTTTTTTTAACAAGAATTTGTAATATACACATTAAATTTATAATAAACATAAAACTCATTTATAATATATATACAATAAATACACATCAAAAACAACTTTCTTTTTCAGAGGCCGATGCTGCCACATGGAATGCATTTCTGGAGAAATTGGACAAGGAGAAACGCACTTACTTCAGCGCCTGCTGGCTCTATGCCGAGTGCTATATGTATCGCAAATTGTGGTCTATATTCAGCTTATCGCGCCTCGCTGGCTTCGATTACTTTCGCAAACAGAAGCAAACGGCAGCACAGCTCAGCTTGGATGCCATGGTGGCCGTGGCGAATGCCACACGGCGTAATGAACGGAATTTGAGCACGTTTCAGCAATTGCTGAAACTGAACTTGTGGGGCAATCGCTGTGATCTGTCAATTACGTCGGGCAAACAGGTGAAGCCAACGGGAGATGCTTTCGATCAAGTTGCCCAGCTGGATAGCAATTTGCTGGTGGATGGAAGTCAAGCCATTTGGCAATCTCTGGATGGCGCCGATGGCACTGGCACCGTGGAGATTGTCTTCGATAATGCCGGCTATGAGCTCTACACAGATCTCATACTGGCCGAGTATATTATCGACAAGGGATTGGCGCAAAAGGTGCGCTTCAATGCCAAAGCCATTCCCTGGTTCATATCCGATGTTCGGGCCGATGATTTCCACTGGATTCTGGAGTTCCTCAGCGGTCAAGCGTTGCCTGTGCTCAGCGAGCTGGGCAAAAAGCTGAAACGTTTCATCGACGAGGGCAAATTCGAGCTGGCACCGCTGGAGCACTTCTGGACCAGTCCCTATGAGTTCTATCGCATGGCCGAAGTGCAGCCGGCGCTGTACGAACGACTCTCCCAGGCGCAGCTGATCATATTCAAGGGCGATCTCAACTATCGCAAGCTGCTGGGCGACTACAGTTGGCACGACACCGAAGCATTCGTCACCTGCTTGCGCGGTAAGTATAGTTTGAGATTAGACTTTTGATATCCACTAATTGATCTTTGCTTCTGCAGGCTTCCAGCCCTCAAACCTTTGCACACTGCGCACCATCAAAGCGGATTTGGTCTGTGGTCTACCCGCTGGCATATCGGAGCAATTGTTTGCCAAGAACAAGGAATGGATGCTCACGGGCGAATATGGACTCATTCAGTTCGCCAGCAAGTGAACAAAGTCAGCAGGATTCAATCTTAGCTCAAATATTGCGTTAGGCATAAGCATAGCTAAATTATTCAATTCGATGCAATATTCAATTTTTATCGTTTATCAAATGCTAAATTATTTAAATCAAATTAGTTAAATTCTTGAAATTTGTACTCACATAACTTTTGCAGCACGCTGAGCATTCAATTCCTTTATATTTAATATTTGTTCAGCTCAATTCTTGGCTTGTAAACAATATGTAAAGTTTAAACTATGTAATTTTAAGTACATTTATGTTCCGATATATCTTGCAATTATGTGTTTCTTCCAGTAGTACAATATAAATACTCTTTTTTCTTTAATTAAAAAACAAAAACTATACATATTAAATAAAAACATTTTTTGATTTCCTACCCTTTCTTCGCTAGCCTGAAAATAATACTATTTTAAGTAAATGAGTTTGTATGGCATTTAAACTAATTAAAAATTCTATTAATTTCAGTTTATATTTTTTGAACCTTAATATTTTCACGTTTTGGAAAGCTCTAAGTTAAATTTGGAAACTTTAAATTAAATTAAAATGTTAACTGAGTTAACAATTCTACTAATAAAATAAAATATAAATAGAATTGTTAAGTTAGTAAAATCAAATATAAATAGAATTGTTAAGTTAGTAAAATAAAATCAAAATTGGATTGCTAAGTTCGTAAAATAAAATATTAATAGACTTATTAACTTAACTTATTTTATTAAGTTAAGTTGATAAGTCTATCAATATTTTATTTTATAACTTTATTTATTTTTATTTTATTTTATCAACCTATTTTAATGAGTTAAGCTATTTTTATTTTATTTTATTAACTTAACAAGCATTTTTGCTTGTTTTAATAAACAACCTAATAAAATTAAGTATATATAGAACTGTTAACTTTTTTAACATATTAATTTATTTTCAAGTTTCTAAATTGTACACATTTTGTTTTTTATGAGCTCCATGAGCCCAATTGCATTCTAAAAAAAATTCTACAACATAATTTTGTAAAATAAAAAAACCTTTTTTGGCTCGAATTGATGTTTAAACTATTATTGAATTATTGCATGTCGACCAAATTTGCGAAAGCAACTTAAAAAACTGCAAAGAAAATAAATTTGATAAAAAAACAATTGTAAAATTTGTTGTAAATGTTTAAATAGTAAAATTTCAAGAAATTAAGATTAAGAGAAATGTTCTATAGTTATGAAAGGATACAAAATAGGTGAAATGGATAAGAATGAAAAAGAAAAAGAGTTAAGTGTGGCTTAAAGGCAGCTTATAGAAACATAAATATAGGAATAATTAAATATATTTGAAAATTCGAAATTATTTTTTTGGAAACTTTGTCAAAATTGTTATAGGCTTAAAAAAAGAGAAGAGAAAGAGAAAACATACGTCGATGATTAAAGTTGAATTGAGATAATGCTGGATGATGTGTCAATTACCGTTGCCGACTCCTTCTCGGAGAACGACTCTTTCTCCACGGCCTACAGCAGGCGAACCATATCGAGCTGTGTCACCAACTTTGACGAGGCCAACAATATATCGGAGCTGCCGGCGCCGCTGCGTGAGCCGCTGTCGGCGAAGTACAAACACAGCTTTGCCTACGCCACATTCAAGGAGCGCGTGCCCCGAATGCTGTCCGATCTGATCGACAGCCTGCATCAGCAGGAGGATCGGATTATGGAGAAGTATGGCCCCTATGCGCACTACGAGCTGCGGCGCATTGTCTGGAGTCTGAGCATCCTGCGCAACGAGGTGATGGAGAACAAGCCCTTTAAGTACCTCTATGACAGATCGCCCGACTCCCTGGAGTGGAATGGCTTCATCAAGTACCTAACGAATCGGGAGAAGAATCAATGGTTTTCAGCTCAGTGGCTGCACGCCGAGTGCTACTTGTATAGACGCATCTGGTTGGCCTTTCAGCGCTCCGAGCTGCTCAAGGATTACGATTACTTTAGTCCGAGGAAGATCTGCTCCACGCGCAACATTGTCTATCTCTTTCGCGCCGTGCTCAAGGATACGAGTGAGCTGAAACGCAATCGCAAGGATTTTGTGACGATGCTGAAGCTGTCGCTGTGGGCCAATCGCTGTGATCTCTCGATCACCAGCGCCGGTCCCTCGGATCAAATTGTGCAATCTCTGAAGTTATATAATAAGCATTTGCTCGTGGACCAATCGATTGAAATTTATCGCTTGCTGACCCAAAATGTCCACTCATCTGTCTCACCTGCCATGGTCGACATCATCCTGGACAATGCGGGCTTCGAGCTCTTTGCCGATCTCCTGCTGGGCGTCTACCTGATCGACACTGGGCTGGCTGTCAAGGTGCGCTACCATGTCAAGGCCATTCCGTACTATGTTTCCGATGTGACTGCTGCAGATTTTAATTGGATGCTGAATTTCTTTTTGCGCCACGAGATCCCCGAGTTTGCCCGCCTGGGCCGCAAGTTGCGTTATTTCATGAAGCAGGACATCTTAGCCCTCTACGAGACCTGCAAGTTCTGGACCCGCCCGGAGGGCTTCAGGTGCATGCGCCAATTGGCGCCCTGCCTCTACGTCCAGCTGAGCTTCAGTGCTCTGGCCATCTTCAAGGGGGATCTCAACTATCGCAAGCTGCTGGACGACATCAACTGGAGCTTCACGACTCCCTTTCCGGATTGCCTCGGCGGCTTCATGCCCACCAGCATCTGTGCCCTGCGCTGCATCAAATCGGATCTCTATTGTGGCATGCCCAACTGCCTGGTTGACCTGCTCACCCTCGATAACCCCAACTGGATGTGCACGGGTGAAAAGGCAATTATTCAGCTTGCTTTCAAGAAGAGACCTTAGGGTCTCTAAGCTCTGTTAATAATATAGATTACATAGATTTCGTATTCCTCATATCTCTTATCATTATTTAATTTAGTCTCTGACTTGAATGTGCGACAGTTCAATAAATTGTTTTCAATAAAGTCGCGAGACTTGGCTCTATTTTCATTTAAAATTCATATCTACGTTTTTAAGAGAATTTAATCCCTGTTGTTCCCTTTGGAATCCACCACAACCAATAGTCAGTTTCATAGCCATTTTCTTTACTTCATCAATACAGCAATCCTCAACCGAATTAGACCCCAATCTGAGCAGACTAGTCTAAGACTCAGTTGGTCAGAGCTTAGCTATGTTTTTAATATATTATTATGTTTATATATTTTCTGTTCATCCCATTTTAATTAGCTTTTATTTAATTTCTCTTGTTCCTTTTTCTCTTTTTGCTAATCCCTTTTCTTCCTTCTTTTTCCTTCTCTTCTCATCATATATTTTGATGATATATATATTGTTTGCTCATTCCATTTAATTTTATTCAATTCGTTTCTCTTCTTTGCTTATCCCTTGTCTTCCTTTCCCATATTTTCTCTTTTTTATTTAATTTTTTCATTTCGTTCCCTTCCTTCTTTTCTCTGTTGCTCTCAGCTGTTCCGTCCCTTTTCCTTTCAATACTTGGTTATCTTCTCTCTTTGTCCCTTATCTTCCCTTTTATTTTTCTACTTTTTGTTACAGCTACGGTTGTCTTTCTTATATCTATTTTTCTGTATTATCTTCTCATCTATACTTTTCTCTGCTTACTAGTATCTTTTCTCTTTTCTCACTTTTTTTTTCTCTTCTTTCCGCTCTTCTTATCTACCTATATTATTGACATTATTTTTATCTCTTTTATACCTTATATACGTTTAACTTCTCTTCTCATCGTATTAGTTTTCTCTTCTTATTTTCGCTTTTCTCAATTTTTTTCTTATCTTACTATATTATTGAATATATTGTCTTATCTTTTATATACCTTTATCTTCTCTTCTCATTGCATCTTATTTTTCTTTCTTGTTCTTGTGCCCTTTTTTCTCTACTTAGCTATTTCTACGTCCTCTTTAACTTACTTTTGTAAGATACCTGGATAACTCCAGCTTTAGGTACTCAAACCTACAATAAATAGATAAATGTATATTATAATCTTAACTCGTCTCTAGTTCATTGCCTACTTATCTTATCTCAGCAGCCCCAGTCACATTTTAAACTTACTTAACTAAAACATAAATCAATAAACAATATAGATTTCTAGTTTTTCATTTTTTTTTTTTCTGAATATATCTATTGTCGTTTTATTAGTAATGCTGCTTAAAGCTAAATGTTGTAGGCCGTGTTTAGACAATGAACATAATTATGATATTCCATATACGCAGTATAGACACTATTATTAAACTATGCATTATTAAATATGAATAGTAGAAAAAATATGCTCTATGGCCATATGTATGTGTATATATATAAATATATTAAATGCTGCAGGCCCACACACTCACACTCTCTCACACACGCACACACTCACACACACAGAGTGGGGAGTTGGGGCCATGCAGCATTCATTTTGAAACAATTCGTCGAATTTTCAAGTCTTATCAATTGCCTTTGCAGAACTCATCTCGGAATTTGCCACACGCACACGAATATTTTGCAGGCTGTTCTCACATTATGAACTGTCGATCTATCATCGCCAGCTACGTAATATTAATTGTTTATTAAAAGTCAGTAACTAAGTGCAATTTGTTGTTGTTGTTGTTGTTTTTTCTGTTTCTGTTTCTGTTTCTAATTTCATTCATTCGGATATCGCTTGGAGGGAGTGTTCTTCTCGCTGGCTCACAATATACAATTGGGGTTCAGCGTCTGATATGGCGTCAGATCCTTGGTAATGGAGAAGAGTGCACCATCTCTGACCATTTTGTACATGAGTGCACCCAGATTCTTGGCATCGTCAATGCCCGAGTGCGCACGGCCCTCAAAGGCCAGTCCGACATGCGACAAGGCATCACTGAAGTTACACGGCCGGTACTTGTACCACTCCCGGTAAATGGCGCGCACATCCACCCACTGATTGAAGTAGGGCGCCTTGCGCATGCGCTTGCGCGTGCACTCCTTGTGCAGACAGATGCCGAAGTCCCAGTCGGTCCAGGTGACAAAGGCACAGTTGCCCAGCAGATTCGACTTGCTCGTCTTGGGCAGTATCAGACTCCGCGAGCGCAGCTCCTTGCGCAGCCACTCGTGGAACATCATCAGCGCCGTCTGCAGCGGCACACCCGTGTCCACAGTCTTCTGCTCGATGCCCGTCAGCTCCGTGCAGTAGGTGCTCAAGCGTGGCGACTCAATTGGCATGACATACTTGTGGAACTCCGACTCAATCTTGCCCGTCTTCAGATTGACGAGCACCGCTGGAAACTCTGCAAAGGAACTGCGATTACCTTCAATTTCGTCAAGTGGATCAGTCGACTCACCTATGATCTCTGCCTCGCGCCACTGTGGCGGCGCCTGTTTCTCCCAACACGTGGCCTCAAAATCAACGGCAATCACATAGCTAAAAGGCTGCATTGCCAACTGTTTGGATTTGCGTGATTTTTTTGTCTTGACACCGGCTGCTCCTGTTGCTGCTGTGGCGGCAGTTCCAGTGTCACCCGCAACTCCGTTGATGCTGATGTCGGCTTCGTTTTGCAGTTCATCCAAAGCGTTGACTGGATCTGGTCTTCCGCCCTCCACATACAACGTGTCGATTAGGCCCAGTTGTCTGGAGCAAGGAGAGAACGAAAGCGAGAGAGAGATAAAAATGTTAGCATAAAATATCTGTAAATGTTTTCTGT
The DNA here is from genome assembly GCA_035045345.1 of Drosophila hamatofila. NCBI lineage: Eukaryota > Metazoa > Arthropoda > Insecta > Diptera > Drosophilidae > Drosophila > Drosophila hamatofila. The sequence continues at coordinate 3,871,080 of JAWNPA010000012.1, forward strand.
TTTCTTTTTGTTTTTTTTTTTATGTAAATTTTTTTTGTTATGTATTTTTTTTAGAAAAATATATAGGAAATATTATGTGAGATCTTGGCAACTTGTAGTTACACTCTAGTACTGACATTATACAAATAAATCCTGCTCGACTTTCGTACAAAGCCAATGAAGCTGCTACTGCGATTACAAATTACAAATCAAGAAATTACATTTTTCATTGTGTGACATTAAGAACTTATCAGACGCACCGCGCTTTGTGCGCTTCTTCATTAAAGTCCATTAATAATAGCCAATATAGCAAATACATTGAGCTTAAAGAGTTTTTTTTTCGATTACAAATTATAAAACAACAAATTATGTTTGTCGACTGACATTAAGAACTTTGAAAACGCACCTCGCATTGCGCGCTACTTCATTAAATAAGGAATTTAACTAATGTTATCAAATATAGCAAATACATCAAGCACTTTAAGACAATTTTTTAAAATTACAAATTAGAAATCAAAAAACTTTATTTATTGTCTGACATTAAGAACTTTTAAAACGCACCTCGCTTTGCGCGCTACTTCATTGAATATTGAATTGAATTAATATTATCAAATATAGGAAATACATTGAGAGCTTTAGGAATTTTTTTGCGATTACAAATTTTATATCAACAAATTAAGTTTAAAGTCTGACATTAGGAGCTCTTAAAGCACACCTCGCTTTGCGCGTTACTACATTAAATATTAAACTCAATTAATATTAACATATATACCAAATACATTGAAAGCTTTAAGAGCATTCCGTGATTACAAATTATAAATCAACAAATTACGTTTGTCGTTTGACACTAAAAACTTTTATAACACACCTCGCTTTGCGCTCTACATCACTAACTATTGTAGTCAATTAATTTTAGTAAATATATCAAATACATTGAGAGTTATAAGAGTATTTTTGGCTTACATTTCATTTCATTTGATATTAAATACATTAGGATTTTAATGAATTACATTTCATTTAAATAAGCAAATTATATATTTATATAAACAAAACTATTTCATCAGTCTTTAACAACTTTATATAATTTAAGAATATTTAATATTGAATAATACATGAAAACTATATATAACAAACAATTTCTATTCGTAATCACACTCTCTGGAATGCAATCCATTTCAATTCAGTCAAGTTTCTATCCTGCTCTCTCTACAGCTGCTCCTGCTGCTTCTTTCCATAGCACACGATCATGGGCTTCTGCTTCCAGAGCAGACCATTCGTTTCACTCAATGCTTTGGCCACCACCTCCGCCAACGCCGCTGCCTCAGCCTCTGCCCCATCCGCATTGAGCTGCTTAAATGTGACGAATGCCTGTCCCTTCATGCGACCCTGCTGCATGACCTTGATGTCCAGACTCTCGGCCGGCGCATAGCGTGCATAGAGCGCGCTCAGCTGCGACTCTGTGATGCTCTTGTCGAGATTCTTGATGTACAGCTTATTACTCGGCTCGCCCAGTTTATAGTTCTTGTAGACAGGCAGCTCTTGCAGCTGTTCCTCAGACAAACGCTCCTCGGGCAGCTGTGCAGGAATGGGCAACACCGTCGGCAGCTTCAGCTCTATTTTACGCTGCTTGGGCCCAGGGGGTACATCAATCTTCTCTTCTGCTCTCTTCTCTTTGACTTTCCCCGTTTTATCCAATTGCAACGCTTGACGTACGCGCTTACGATATTGCTCCAAGACCAGACTGTCAGCGGGTCTCTTCAATCTTGGCTTTAGCTGCTGCTTGTACTCCTGCTCCTTGTCGCTCTCCAGCTCGCTCTCAGTTTCACTCTCGATTGCTTCGGTTTGCGTGGCAACGTCTTCCGACTGCCTGGGCGGCAATATGATGCCCTTGGGTCGCTGCCCGAATGGCGGCGGCAAATTCATGCGATTCATTAGATGCAGCACCTGCACATAGAAGCGTTTATCGCTCTTCAGTGTCTCTCCGATGGCGCTGAGTATGTCGGCATTGATGGGCGGATAGGCATAGCGCAGATATGGCGGTGGTGGCTGCATAAAGTCAAATTGATTATTGCAGGCATACAACTTTTGCACATACTTGTTGATCTCGGTGTTCGAAGTGGAGTCCTGCTTCCGTTGAGCCGGTGCAGTCGCCTGCGTTGATTTGTTGGCGGTCTTCGACTTGGTTCCATCAACATTCGCACGTGGTCCAAAATTGCTAACGCGCAGCGGCTTGTCCAGTACTTCGCTTAGACCCAACAGCTGTTCCAGGGCGCACTGCGCCTCCTCAACGTCGGCATATTCAATCAGCGCCCGCTTGCGACCGAAAGCGTTGAGTGAACGCGGTATAATCAGCTTGAGCTCCTGTATTAGTTGCGAGAATTCGCTCATGCTACAGGGCATGTTTTTTAGCAATAATTTGCTCGTCTCTGTGCACATTTTGCTTACAAATTTCAATTACAACTAAAAATGTGCTACAAAAGCCATTGATTTAGTTATCGACTCAAAGTCGATAACTGTTACTCAAATGAAAATGTTAATAAAAGTATGACCGGTTTTTGTGGAGATTTTTTTTTATTTAACAGAGAAATTACATATGTATGTTATGTAGCTATGCTGTTAAGTGTGGTCACTTTTTATGGCTTAGCGCATGTTTTAAAATTTGTGGTTTAAATTGCAATGCATTTTGTTTGGTCGATAAGCTAGCAAAACACTTAAAAATATAATCTCTAGTTACGTTTGAGCATTTAACTTTCACTAATTGCAGCCAATGGCTTTGACCAACATTAACATTAACTCGTTTGACAGCTTTTAGACCGGCTAACTAGCTTTGACCGGTTTTATTTACCAGCGAAAAATGCAACAAAGTCAAAACAACAACATATTATACAATAAATGTATTTATATATGTATGACCCATGCACATATTAGCAAATCTTGATTACGTGCTTTTAAATGTGTAAATCGCGTGCAATCACAATTATGGGTGTGTGCACTGTAATCGCAAATGCAAGGGCAACAAACAATTAATGAAGATAAATAAAGGGAATCTTAAAAAAAGAAGACAAAAACAAAGATTAAGCTTGTCAGTTTGCGTCTTTTGCAAAAGTCAATGCACTTTCATTATGAAAATTGAAAGAATATATGAATGTAGCAAATGCCTGACACAAACCGTTATGTTTTTGATATATGGCACACACACACACACACACACACACACACACACACACACATAGCCTAACACAATGGCTTTACAAAAGGAGATCAACACACACGCAAAAACACTCAAAAGTAGTCAGATTGCATAAAATTTGCAATGATTGAATGGACAACAGCAGCAACAACAATGACAAAGTCGACGACATACTCTCACTTTCGTTTGGCCTGGCAGCTGCTCTCTCGCTCGCTCGCACGTGGGAGGAGTGGAAGCTCGCACTAACGATGTCCACTGCAAATGCGGAAGCAGAGATATACTTAGTCCGGCAAACAGCAGGCAGCACAAACATGCAAAAATTGGATTCATGAACTCACTCAGTCACTCTCACTCTCTCTCTCCCTCTCCCTCTCACTTTATCTGTCACTCTATGCACAATGCAGTGAGTGAAATTGATCGTTGCCTTTCCAAGCAGCTGGAAGGGGTAATGCAGCTATATTTAGATAATAAATAGCCGGAGCGGCTGGAAAGAGCATTGTCCTAGTGGAGAGTTAATTGTATATGAAATTAAAGCACTTACTAGCTTAAGTGCTCATTGCGCTCTAGCTCTCTTTCTTTCTTTTTTTTGCACTCTCAGCACAGGCATAAGCTAAAACGGCATTGCAATGAGTGTAATTGTTTTTTTTTTTTTTCTGGTATTTGAGTTATTGCAACTATTTTTAGAATATGCAGGGCTGGAGTCGCTGTAAGGTGCATTAGTTAAATGGAATGTTAAATGTTAGACAAATTGCACTCGAGCTCTCTTTGTCACTCTAGTCTTTGAAGAATAGTGTTATGCAAGGAGTGGAATTGTGCTTTGGCCTGCAAAGCGAAGCTAAAGATTAAAATCAGAGAGTCTTACACAAAGTGAATTGCATTTATTTTTAACTAAATTTTAATATATGTATGTACAAATGAATCCCAACTAGAAAAATCCTTAAGTTTGTAGTAAGCGTGAGTGCGTTATTTAATACCTTTCATTTTAAGTTAATGACTCACCTAAAGGCTTTCCAGATGGCTAGGTATATATCAACTTACGTCTATTAAATAACTCTGTTAGTTATCATCAAGCTAATCATGTTTTTTCAAGCAAATTGAGTAGTAGTCCAAGAAAAAACCTAATACCGTACTTACAAAAAAAAAATTTACCATACTAGAAAATCCACAATTTTGTTTAATTTTTCTAGATTTCCCTACCGCGTAAATAATAAATATATTTAAAGTTTTAAGAGGGTAAAACTATTTAACTATTAAAAACTAAATTTTATAAAGCAAAAACATTTTTATACCCTGAACTCATTGAAAATGGGATTTCAGGGTATAATGATTTGATGAAAATGTATGTAACAGGCAGAGGGAGGCGTGGCAGACCCCATAAAGTATATATATTCTTGATCAGGATGACGAGCTGAGTTGATCTAGCCATGTCCGTCTGTCCGTCCGTCCGTCTGTCCGTCTGTATGAACGCCGAGATCTCATAAACTACAAGTGCTAGAGACTTGAAATTTTACATGTATACACGTGTATACCATACGCAGTACGAGTTTATCATTTTTTTTCGATAACTCATTCCATTTCATTTTTAACGATAATTATTGAAAATCTGACTTTGCGAGCGCGTGTTTATGCGTTTCGTATGGATGCATGCGTATGGGTGTAGAATGATTGGAATATCAGAACTTTGCAGGGTTCAGGGTATCTCCTAGTCGAGCAGTCTCGACTAGAGCCATCTTGTTAAATGTCAAATTATGACGGTCTTTCTGTAAAAAGTGTCTAAAAATGAGCCAAAACTTTGGAGCAATATTATTTTATTTTATTTCTCAACTGCTCCAAAATATCGTCTCCCTTAAAGCCTTGCCAGCCTCATCTCACATTGATATCAGACAAGAATATATAACTAAACTTGCATAGCTCTAGTTTCAAACTCATTTATCCTAAAACCTATATACTCTCTTTACTTCATCAAATGAGCAACTAAATAGATTCTCGATGATTCACTTGACATTCAAGATAATCGGCCATCAATATAGACTTAAAGCCACTTTGCCAATGGCCAAAGTGCAACAGGTTGAGCTTAGACGTGTTCTGAAAAGTATTTTTATTGTTTATGGTTATATTACGTGATGTCGACAAGCCCCCAAAAAAGTGATTTTTTTGTTTTGTTATTTTATGTCAATCAAATGGGCGGCTCGTGCTGTTAAGAATGCGTGCCTCAGGTGCCTCAGGTAGACAGCATGTGCGACTCTCCACTAATTATCTGGCAAACACAATGTCAATGGGCCACAACTCAATAGCCGATAGCCGAGCACACGGTAGTTGACATTTCGTTGACGGCAGCTCGGTAAACACCTTTTTCCACATACACAAAACATTTAATAACTGTATTTAAATTGAGCTTTTCTATATTATTGTTTGTTGAGGAGGACAGTTATTAGGCTGTCGAGGATTTATTTTAGTTGTGGATGTTATTTGAGAATATTGTGATTTATTTTGGGAGTGGTTTATTATTGATCAGTGACATGTAAATCTTATACATTTTTAAGCACTTACTATATTCTGAATGCTTGGAAAATTTAAGCTTAGGGTCTATAGTCTTGTTAGAGAAGCTGATTTCATAAAAAAGTGTGAATTATTGATCCAAATGAGTGCTCAGTAGCACTACTATTTTATTGAGCAGTCTTGCGTGGATTAGGATTAATATCAGTATATGAATTTTTAACTAGATTTACTTTAAAGCCTAGGAGATCCCAGTCCTAGTCCCTATAGATATAGGGATTCTTTATCTTACACTTGCTTCTAGATGTATATATTTTGTATTAGGATCAATCTGATAGGGGTAAATATGTATAAATATAAATTTATTCTTGATTCACTATATACCTCTCTATATTTCCGTAAGTTCTACTTTCTGCATACTGAAAGCAGACATTGATCTTAGAAAATATTTGAACCTAGAGTTATTTTGAAACGTAGGATATGAATTACTTATAGGATTAAGTGAAATATATTCTGGATATATGTTTATCTGCTCTTTATCTTAATTTTGATCAATCGGATTAAATTCAACATATAAGAAAACATTCTGGGCTTAGCATCAGTGGCAAATTGCTTCGCCTATATTTCTCTAAGTTCTTCTCTTGCCAGAGTTATATTGAAGCGTATAGGAATGCCTCTAGCATTCATAATATAGCTTAATCATCGGTAACGATATTCGTGAGCACACTTGACATAAAAAATAAACATAAATAAAGACCAACAAATGATTGTTGTGTATATATATGCATGGACACGGCTGTGAACAGCATGTGTAAGTCGATAAAAGTGCACAAACAAATTGTACAAGTTGTGTAGGTTGCCAAAAATAGCGCAATTGACTGAATCAATCAATGAACTTCGAGTCTGAAGAGTGAGAGACAAGAGACTATCAATAAACGTATATATAATATAATATATATAATGTATATGTTTGCCAAGTATATACATATGTCAGGTAGAATGACATATTCCAACTTAATTGATATCAGTTGTAATAGGCCCATTTGGCCATAGTAATTGCCACTGTGACAAATTGATAATTATATTCAAGGTCCTTGGGCAGTGCACCTTATATAAATACATATCTATATATGTATATGCATGTCATCTATATTATGTAATTGATATTGAAATTAGCAATTACGAGCTTAAGCTATGCATTCGTATCGCATATATATGTAGGTATATCTACATATATGGGAATGTACTTTGCATATATTGCGCATACGCCGCGTGCAACGTTTGAATTGGAGGCGCGTGCATGAAATTTGCTCGGCCAAATGTTCGCTCACTCACTCACTCTCCTTCTCCTTCTCCCTCTCTCTTACTCTTACTCTTACTCTCCCTTTCCCTTTCTCACTCGCGTTTAAATATAAATTCGATTGCATTTGTTTTGCTGCTGCTGCTTTTTGCTCTTCATTTTTCAATTATTTTTCTCTGCCATAAATATATTTACTTTGCATATGGCTATCCCCGTGCCGCACATATATTTATGGCCCGGTCTGTGCGCGTATTTGCTCTTGACTTTGGATAAGTTTGGTAAAAACTGCTTTCAGCCGGATTTCCCACTGAATTCACACAAGCCCAATAACTGCCAAGCAATATGATGGCATACAGTGGGCCAAATTCATTTACGAAAGTAAATAATTAAAAACAATTTGTTTTCGATTGAATTATAAATTGCTTTTAAGTACTTTTTTATCTCAGAAAACTCTTTTTGAAATATAACTCAATTTAAGCTAAAGAAAAATTTTATATCAATTATTTTCAAGCAATTTATTTTCGTCATTTTTATTTTATTCCCAATTTTAAATCTGTAATAAATTTTAAGTGAAAGTCTTTGATTAATCGTTAAATTGTTTCTATATATTTTTTTGGATCAATTTCATTATTTTCCTTTGAAAAGTTTTGAAATTCTTTGATATGTAATATAATAATTTATATTTAATGTAAATAATAATAAAAAAAAACTATTCGTTTTTAATAAGATTAGGAACTGTTAAAAAGAAAAACGTTGTTTTTTTTTTAAATAAAATTTAGAATAATTTTTTTTAATAGACTTATTTTAAATATAAAAAAAATTCAATATTTAAAACAAATTATTTTAAATATTTAAAAAGTGTTTTTAAAAATATTTTTTGTAACCAAAATTATTTTAAATATTTTTTATATTTATTTTAAAATAAAATTCAATTTGTGTCATACTTTTTGTCTAAGCGCCCCACTGTTTTAAGCGCTGTTAGATGCGACAGATCGATTCCAACATGGTTTGGTTTCTTCAATCACGATTTTATTATAGAATCCTATTGTTAAGGGTTAAAATTAGATATGTTATATACAATGGGGCCATTAATACTTCTTTACATTCTCCGAAATCGGTGTCTAATATTTTTTTATTTATTGTTAAATAAATATTTAAAGCGGAAAAAGCTTGGGCACATTGATACTACTAATTTTTTGTGTTAATAAATAAATATTTGTATTGGAAAATATTAATTTTATTATTATTTTATATAATTATATTCGTAAATTATTTATTATATATATATATATATATATTTATATATATATATATATTTTACAACTAAATTTAAATATTATTATTAGTATACATATTATTACGTATATATTTTGCTCATATTTTTGTTTAGTATATAAAATCTACATTATTCAGTCAGCTTAGCTTATTTAATAGTCCATTTCAGTTTTTAGTGATTTTTAATAATCTGTGAACGAGCATTGCGCAGTTGATGTCAGCCGACTGACAAAACTCATATTTGTTCACCTATTTCACTTCGAAATGCGTCTTAAAATCATTTTTTTCCTCTGTTAATTGTGATATTTAATTATCGAGCGGTTTGATTCATTTCTGCCAAAATTCTAATGTTATGCTGTTGATTTTACAACTAAATATATACAACCAAAATATAAAAATAAAAATTCTTTGAATATATTCATCTAAATCCAATTTATTTAACTAGAGAAATATTTTTAAAATTCTTTTAATATATATATTTGTTCATATCAATTTTTTTAAGAAGTTAGGCATTCTTTTTATATTACTTTCAATTTTATTATTAAAATTAAATTATTTTTTTTTAACTTACAAATGCATTGCCAAAGTTTCCCATTGATCTATTAAATGCAACATTTTTTGTTGTTTACTTTTTACTTTTAATTTATTTCACTGATTTGGTAGTTAAAAAGAAATAAACAAAATTTATTTTAATGAAACAATAATTGCAAAACATGAATCTTCAATTGAAACTAAATTCGATTCAATTCGACACGCTGACAAATCTCGACTGAATAAAACAATTTAGAATGTGGCCATTTGTCAAGAGTGAATTAATAGTTGACCAAAAGCTTTGTTTCAAATGACAAAGCGAACAACAACAACAACAACAGCAACAGTTAAATGAAGAGTAGAATATAGAAAAATTCATTTATAAAATATACAACAATGTCAATTAATAAAATATTCATAATTAAATTAAGCGGGAGCAAAACATTTGCACAGCCTTAACATATATATGTGGACATATATGTATGTATGTATGTATGTATGTATTGATTCGTATGACTATTTAGATTACTGTGGACTTATTACAATCATACAAATGATATTTACATTGTTTATAAAACAGATGGACGCACAGATGATTGAATGATAGATGGAATTGAACCGATTGGTTGATTGATCGATTGAGTAACAGACACACTGATGACTGACTGACTGATCGATTAACTGCTTGACTGATTGACTTACTAGTTATATAGCAGAGTGATTGATAAATTAATCGAGTAAGGCCTGATTGGCTGAATGAGTTTCCAACTGTTTGATTGACTAATTACTCAACTGACATAATTCCGGCTGATTGACTAAATGCATGACCAGCCGACTGATTGACTAACATATTAATTGATTGATTAACTTACTGATTGACTAAGTGATTGACTGATTTGAAAATATGATATATTTCTTAGTATTGATGAATCTTTGATTGTTTAATTGACGAACTTCTCGAATGACGGATTAACGATTGATAGCCATAGTTGACTGACAGATATTTTGGCTGATTGGTTGATAAATTGGCCGATTGGTCAATCGATTACTGGATTGATTGACTAACTGCCTGATGAGCTGATTGGTCAACTGATCAATGATTGATTGACTAACTGCCTGACTGATTAACTGATTGACTGACAGACCTACTGACTGATTAATTAGATTACTAAATTACAGTTCCACTAACTGATTGAGTGATTGATTGAACGACACAGAGACGATCAACAATTGGTTGAACTCGTGGGAGATAAACAACATAATTATTATCAATAAATTTTACTGATTTAGAAGATACTTTACTATTACAGAAAAAATGTGATATGAAATAGGTCGTGTATTATATGATATAATATGAAATAAGTACACAATGTACGAATGGACTGTATATAAATATGTATGTAGAGCGCAGATTAAGTAGCTATTTAGATTACAATAATTATCAGCATGCACTTGTATTTGCTTTTGCAATTTCAATTGTTGTGCAAAAACTCTAAAACTTTTCCATGTGCTCTATAAATATCAACATCAAAGGCCACAACAGGCCATCGGACGTATTGGGGCCACACAAACAAACAAAGAAGCAACAGAAACAACAATACTAGATGAGGCCCCATCTATATGCTATATGGACACAGATAAAGATACAGATACAGATGCAGATATAGATACATCTACAGATACAGATACAAATAAGAATAAAGATGTAGATACAGATACAGATGTAGCTACAGATATAGATACAAATACATTTACAGATGCAGATACACATACAGATACAGATATAGATACATCTACAGATGCAGATACATTCAGAGATGATATATAAACTGCACTTTTGCAGCTTCGTTTTCAATTGCTTTGGCAAATGCACTTGAGAGTTGGCCCCAGAGCAGCGACTGCAGATTGTCGGCGTTCGGCTCCAATTACATTCAATTACAATTACAATTTCAATTACAACCCGGAGATGTACAAAATGGCACGCCGATGCTATTTTTGGAGTGACAAACTCCAAAGTGGACCTAATTGAACTGTCGCCATTTATTTATGGGTTCAAATTGTGCAATGGGAAAAGCACACACACATAGAGACAGACTCATACACATACACACACACACACACAGCAAGTCTGAGCTGCACTGTACAAAATTATGGTATTATTTGACAAGACTTTAGGTTTAATATTAATTTATTTTGTGATCATTCAAAGCAGTAGAATTTTTTTGATTTATTTTGTTTTTTTTTTTATATATATATTTTTTGGTTTTTATTAATTTGTTTATTTTTTATATATATATATATTTTTAAAATATTTATTTTTTATTTTATTATTTATTCTTATTATTATAAAAAATACTACAAAGATAAACTAAAGAATTGGCTCTGTTTCAATACTCGTTCTGTGAACGAAGTATATTTGAAAGATATACTCTCAGTTAATACACTATTAAGATTTAGCACACTAGATGCGTGGCAAATCAACAATTTAAATATATTTTAGCACAAAGCTGCTATTTGTTAAGGCTATGGACATATTGAAGCTGGAGTCTTGCTGTTTTGCATAAATACTCGTTTAGACAATCTCTGGCTAAGAATATACTCTGTATTTATCTATAAACTCTTTCTATACTGTCTGTATAGACTCTCACGACATACTGTCTCTATGCTCTATATGCAAATTTAATACTTTCTATACATACTCCTACTATACTCTTCCTATACTTTCTACACATATACATACTTTCTATACATACAATCTAAATTTTTATTATCTCTATACTCTATAAACTCTGTCTATGCTTTCTGTATAGACTTTCAATACATACTGTCTCTATACTCTGCATATATGCTCTTTTAATACTCTCTGTACATACACCCTCTATACTCTTTCTATACTTATTACACATATTCTCTTTATACTCTCTATACATACTCTCTATCTGCTCTTCAGATTATTTATTATATACCGCACCTACCTAAAAAATAGCAAATCAGAAAAAAAAATTAATTTCTACAGATATACGAATTGAAAGAGTGAAAATTTGACAACTGTTTTACTGCTGACTCAATCGAAATGTTACTAGAATCAATTAAAATGTTAACTTCCCGAGCTTAAGAGCTGTTTTTGGAGTGTTACCCAGTTGCATGACTCTTAGTTGTTAAACTTTCAGTACCAGGCAATGCTAAGCTTGTTAATGTTAAAAACTTTTTTTTTTAATGAATGAATCAATGAATAATACAACAATAGCAGGTTATTAAAGAAACAGTGAAAAATAGAACAATAGTATTGCATTATAAACATACTATTGTTGTTATTATTAACATACTATTGTTGTTATTATAAACATACTATTGTTAGATTTTTTTCTATAGATACAAATTCTTAATCATTAAAAATCTATAAAACTAAAAACCACAAGCTTGTTAGATTGATAATTAATTAAAGAATGCAACTTAAGCTGGCCGGATATATTATATAGCAAACGCAATTGATATCTATTGACAAGAAGAAATGGAATTAAAAGTGAAAATGATATGACGAAGTAACAATACTCTATCCGAAATATTTTATGTTAATATTATTAATATGTTATTTATTATATAAATATAATTTAAAGTTTTATTAAAGTTTGTTGATATAAAGCCATGTAAATAAAGAACAATTATAAGAATAACAGACTAAAATTCACTTTTAATTAAGTTTTTAATTTTAAAGGAATACAAAATATGAAAACTTATATTAAATATAAATAAAATAAATCATTTAAAAATTTAAGCACCTCAGATAAAATATCAATGGAATAAAGCGAAGTGCGAAACATACATATTTACTAAAAACACTAACAAGCTCATGGCACTTCGATAATGTCAAGGCACGTGTAGGGTATTTGCCAATGGAGGGACGCTTGATGCTCAGGGCCAGGCCACAGTAAAGTGCAATGACCAATAAAGCAATTGTAAACAGTTACAACAACAACAGCAACAGCAACAGCAACAGCAACAGCAACATTAATAACAATAACAGTAATAAAATAAAAACAAGAACAATGTAGCGAATATTTCTACAAAACTTACAAAAATCTTGCTTAAAGCTTAAAGCTCCCTCTACAGTTGAGCGGAGGCAGCGGGTCTCCAGCCCAATCGCCAATTGCGCCTCACCAAAAGAAACAGCAACAGCAACAGCAACAGCAACAACAACAACAAACACAAGAGCAACAACGCACCTAGCCCACACCAGTCTACAACAACAACAACAATTACCGCAATCTGCATGCTAAATGTTAAGGTAAACATTGGGCGGGAGACGCAGAAGAAAAGAAAAGAGCAAAACGAAATGAAAAGCAGCGAGAATGACGGCGAAGTCAACGTCGACGCAGGGGCGACGCAGGTTTTTATAAACAAAAATATTTCACATGTATGAATTCATGATATTTAAATTTTGAGCAGAATCTGCTGGAAAAATAATTTAATTATATAAAATAAATAAGTAAATATTATTGTCTGAGCAGATTATTTAGTAAACATAGTTTGTGAGTCACTGAAAAGCATTTTCGACACAATAGACGAATGAGAGCTTCATTCATATAGTTCTACATTCACTGTACGCACTTTACGCTTTTGAGTAGCACAAAAAACTAGCAAAAATAATTCACGTATCTGAATTCATGATTTTTAGATTTTGGGCAACATTTTTAGCAAAAATAATTTAAATATATAAAATTAATACAATTTATAATTATATTATTTTAATATTAATATTGTTGTCTGAGCAGAATATATAGTAATTATAGTTTTTGAGTCACTGCAAAGCATTGCATACACAAAAGTCGAATAATAACTTCTTTTCTACAGTTCTACATTCACTGTCTGCACTTTACAGTTTGAGCAGCACACAAGACTGATAGAGCTGTAAATATTCCTTTGCCAAAACTTTGCAGACACAAAGAGCTTCCATTCTACAGTTTTGCATTCACTACTGTGTTACAGAGTTTTACAAGCACAAATGCAGCCAAGATCCGTTTACCCAATAGTCCAAGCCACACAAACTTCGCTGGGTTCATTCTCGCTACAGTTTTACATTCATGACAGGTGATTTACAGTTTAACAGCCAGCAAAGAAATAATCAAGTAATTTTAATATACTAAGTAGAGTATCGCATATTCGCTTAAATACCATGAATGAATTTGTTTTACTTCTTTCAGTTTATTGCACAAACTTGTCATTTGCAATGCAATGCAATGTATGTGTGTGTGTGTAAGTATGTGTGTATGTGGATAGAGTATGTTTCATTTCTTGGACTTTCCTCTCACAGCACTTGCAAATCGATAAAAACAATTTTCAACCTACAATAGTCATAGCACGTGCCCGTTGTATACTACGTACATACCTATACAAACATACGTACATACACTGTATATGCATATATGTATATTATAATATACCCACAGTCATATTGATATATCAATTGGTGAAAGAAAAATAGTTTTGGGAATTGCAGACATGACAAAGGGGCTGTCTAATAAGAGTTTCCAAATATTCTGATTGGATTCCACTTGTATTTCAGTTGGAGTTATTTCGTTGCATTTTGCCACTTACCTTGCCAGTCTTATCAACGCCATTATTGTGCGAAATTTGTTGTTGGTCCAATTTTAAATGTAGAAACGTTTAGCGGAGTTGAGTTGTAAAGTATTCAACTTGTATGCGGAAAAAAAATTCGATTGGTTTTATTTTGGCAGTGCGAATAACGGCATTGGGCAAGGGCAAGGAAGCGCTGAAGGTGGACCGGTAAATTTTCTTTTGTTGTCTGCGCGCTTCCACAGACACTGATGCACATATGCACTCAACACGCACACACAGGCAAGCGCGCACACACACGCACACACTTATGCAGGCGGCGCACGGCCGGCACGTAACAAAAGGAGACGAATATCGAAAATGACGAAAACTGAACAACAATTGCGCGCGCACACAAAACTTCACTTCAATTCTCGAGCGTCCGTCTACAACGAAGATCTGAGTCTGCCGACCGGCACAGTTGGATAAAAACAAACTAGCGACAATGGCAGCAGCGACGACATCGACGGCGACAGCGACAGCGACAGCATTAGCAGCAGCGCCAGCAGCAGAAACATATGACCGAGTTTCCAGGTGTGACCAGTTGCAGAAACTTTGAAAAAATTGCAATCAAATATCTATTACAAAACTTGGTATATGGTGGGCATTTAAATAGTTTTAATTATATATAATAACCCTTTATATTTAAATAATATGATTATAGTTAAAAGTATACTAATTGTAAGTATGTAATTTTAGTATTTTATTAAATGTTAACTTACAGTTGCCAAAGTCTGGCAGCACTAGAACTTATGGCGCTAACTCAAAAGCCGTTGATATTTGAATTCAAAGTCAAATAATATTCATTTTATAGAATATTAATATATAAAATTAGTTAAATTAAGGCATATTGTTATTATTGTAGCTTAAAATTAGCTTCATTTAATTTTATAAGAGTTCTTCACGCTCTTTAAAGTCTTCTTTTTTATACCCTGAACCCATTGAAAATGGGAAATCATTTTTTTTTAGCTTTATTTTAGTATTTTTATTCAATGCCTATTTAGTTTACAAATTTTGGCAGCCCTTCTGACATTGGCGCCATCTAGAAAGTCGTTGTCATTTCAAAAAATAATTCAAACAATTTTCCTTTAGAGCATTACAACAACGTATTTTATATATTCTATACTTTTTTTTCTTTATTTGACTGTCATTCAAAATGTGGGAACAACTGGAAAGATATCGCAATCATTTTCTGCAGCATGAAATGAAGGGTGTGATGAAGTCAAGCACCGTCAACTGTCTACAGAACACAGGTAAAGTCCAATAGCTGCAGCTTATCAGCCCGTTATTAACAATATTCCTCATACAGAATGGGATAAATTCAGAAAGAAGCGCGATTGCTGCCTCAGATTCCCACAACAATGCGCCAAGAGCTCCACCTTCTTTTTTGATCGCGCTCAGCTTGCTTATGGCTTCTACGCCTTGCCCAAACTAATGAAGGAAATAGACAGCGATATTAGTCTAACCCATTGGCGTGCCATTGTTTCCCTAACCGAATTTCTGCTCAATCCACAGAATGTTCAGCGTGCTGTACTCGAAATGGATATAGTTAGAAAGTGAGTGGGGGAACAGTGAGAAGCGGAGGTGTTGTTGTATCTTTCATTTTGAAAGTGGAATGATGCTAGGTGCTAAAATCGAGAATGAAGAATCGAGAATCTTGAATCCAGATTCTTTAGTCTTTATACCTCGTATCTTTTAAAATATCTAAAAATTATCTTGTTAATCATTTAATTCTTCAAGTTTCCCTTCTTTCCATATTTAAATCTTCCGATTTTTCATCTTCTCATCTTACAATCGTCCAATCTTTTAATCCTCTCATATTATCCAATCTTTTAAAAATTTTCGAATCTTATAATTTTAATATCTTTAAATCAACACATTTTCCAATCTTTCAATTTTCTAATCTCCCAATATTCAAATTCTCATCTTCTATCCAATCCTATCTTATCATCTTACATTCTTTTCCTATATTTGTATCCGACCATCTTCTATCTCCTAATCTTCCAATCTTCCATTCTCTTGCATTCTTCCCTTTTTTCTCGCGTCCCATCTTCTCATCTTTTCATCTTCCCATTTGTCTATCCTAACATCTTTCCATGCTCACATCTTTCTTCCAATCTTCTAAAATTCTAATCTTCCAATCTCCCAACTTAATCATCTTTCTTCCTATCTTCCTATCTTATCATCTTACATTTTCTCTTCCCCTCCAATATTGTCATCTTCTAAGAGTGAAATGCCATCTTCCCTTCTTCTCACCTGCCCAACTTCCAGTTTTCCAACCTTCCACTCTGTTCTCCCCTTTTCAGACTCAAGAATGCATTTCTGCGGAAACGTTTGAAGTATCACGAGGAGAACTTTGAGGAGATTGAGACATATTTGAAGATATTTAGTAAGTTCTCTATTTAAACTCTCTTTGCCTCTACTCTATGTTCTCTCTCTCTCTCTCTCTCTCTCTCTCCCTCCCGCAGACATAATTTCTCGCAATTTGAATGGCGCTGAGCAAATCGCAAATCGCAAATGTTTAATGATTGAATTCTATAAAATTCTGAAGGACATGGAACCACGCAAGGAAGATCTCGCCGCCGAGATACTGCGCAATCTGACGGGCAAGCCAAAGGGTAGTTGGATTAATGCCAATTGGATTTACATCTCTTATGACCTCTATTATTATTTTCTCCCTTAGTCCTTGGCATTGTTTTATCGGATGCCGAAAACTTGGCCTCGATTGCCAATTACCTGAAGCAGGATCCTTGCAAGCCTTTGTATCCGCTCGATATGTGGCATCATCTGTGCCACATGCTGGAAGTGGCCCCGGAGCAGGGCATTGAGTTGGGTCTCTTCCAGCTGCTGCACTCGAGGATTGTGAATCGCCTGGCCAAGTTCTGGGAGATGAACTTCAAGGCATTCGCTCTGCTGCTGCGCTGCTCGGAGGGGCAGCGTCTGTTCGACGAGGTCGACGGCATCAAGATGATCTTCGACATATTCGAGGAGAGGTTTGTGCCCGAGGAGAAGAAGCTGCACCATCAGCAGGTGCTCCGCTACGAGTACATTGTGCTCGCCCTGCTCAATGGACTCCACAGCAAGCGGGCTCTGTGGCGCATGCGGGAGTTCACTTTGCTCATCTGCCACGTCGGCCGGGCCATGCGCGCCCGGAAGAATCCTCGCCTGCAGCTCTACTGCCTGAAGGCGATGCGCGCCATGGCCGTGATGCCCTGCAACAAGCGCTACATCATCGGCAACTGGCTGGACGAGATCAGCGCCCTGGTTTGCTACAGCGCCGACGCGGAATGCGCTCGAGATGCTCTGCTCGACTGGCTGCGCCGCGACATCGCCGACAACAGCTGAGGGATCGTTTATCTAGTTGTTTTAGCTATTTTGGATTGTTGTTCAGACCCATTACAGTTGCTTAAATTGCTTTGTGCATATATTTGCGTATTTTCTGATTGGAAACAGCACTACAACGACTTTCTGATTGGATAAATTGTTTGGTATTCTGATTGCATTAGAAACTAGTTCAGTATGTCCAATTGAGATAAGTTTAGGAGCCACATGGCTGTCGAGTTATATCCAGCTATAATCTAATTGGATGCTTTTTTGCGAACAACGTTACCCGATTTCTGATTAGATAACAATAATATAAAATTCGACTTTTCTGTTTGGGGAAAAGTAGTTTGGAATAGAGCTCACAACATGAAAATGGTAGAATTTGTGTGCTACATTGGATTTGGGACTATCTGGTAAATCTGTATATAAATTATACCAGATATATTTAATTCTAATTGAAAACATTTTAAAGGCTCCTTTGTGCAGTCACTTCTGATATAAGTAAATCGTCAAATTTAGAAATAATTTGTAATTGGAAAATACATCGAGCTTCTATAGGGAGACATTCCCATGAATTGCTCTATTGTAAATCTTAATATCATTTAGCTGCCCTATCCCTATTCACATGGTTTTATTAATTACTGGAATCTCTGCTTAAATTCTCTAATATTCGCTAGCTACATTCACTTAGTTACAGAATTGAAATTAAATTAATTAGAGCCTCTTAAATTGAGCTGTGCGCGCCTTTGACGCATTTCTGATTGGACTCTAAAAACATCGCAAGCCCCAGCTGAGCATTTCAGGCAGTTCCCCTATTAACGGTTAACCGTTTCGCAGTTCCCCTTGGGACAGTGCGCGTCCCAAGCACAAGACCAAAGCTCTTTTTGCATAAGAGCGAAACGGTTATGAATCTCTCTCCTCTCCGTCCAACAGCTGTTTTCTTAAGCTAGCTAAAATCACTGCTGTTTTTAGGTAAATTTATTAAAGAGAAAAGGATTTATTAAAAAAGAAAAGAAAATAATAATCTTTAATAATTTTGGATAAGGTATATTTTTAAAGTCTAATAATGACATCCCCTAGCTTAATTACTCTGTTGAATTTTAAACACATATCTATGACTATATTAGTATGCATGACTATGTATATATGTATGTATGTATGTATATGTAAATATCAACAAAATTTAAGCGCCACTTGCTAGTCTAATGGCTTAACTTTTAAAAAAATCAATTCATTTATTTTTAAAATATTTTAAAAACATTTTATAACAAAATATGTTATATTAAATATATATAATATATATATATATATATATATATATATATATATATATATATATATATATATATATATATATATATATATATGTAAAATAATACAGCTGCGGTCATAAAATTTTTTTTTGTTTTAAGTCAACCTATCTGAGCTGTTACAGGTATACTGAAAATATTTTACTCCGATGAAAAGGGAATTCCGCATGGAAGTCTCATATACAGCTGAGTTCAATCCGACATGAATGAAGTGAGAAATAAAAATTTAGACTGAACATTCTTATATGCTAAATGGTTTTGCTTTTTGAATTTTACAGAGTACAAACTGGATATTCATACACATTTACACTTTTGCATTATATAATGAGCTATTCAAATGAAATAAATTAAATTATATACCGTAAGCATCATATTAAATATTAGTACAAATTATGTCTAAAGTACTTACAATTTAATTAATAAGTAACTAGGGACTAGGTGAAGGCGTGGTTCAATTGTAAACAAAATGTTTCTGAAGTTCTGATTTAGTCTAACTTAGGTGTACGCAAAATTTCAATCTTCTAGCTTTACTTGCAGAGTTTATGTCAAATTTCGAGCTATTTTTCGCACAGTGTAAGAAAAATAAAATTGTATAAAAAGTGGAATTGATTCGTTACGAAAATTTAGAAAGAATTTTGGCAGCTCTTAAAATAATGGAAATATGTGTAATATGTGTTATAATACTTCAAAAAAATCTAGTCTAAATTACTTTTAAATGTATGTAGTATTTTTTTTCTTCTACAAGAGAATATAAACTAGTTATTTACATTTTAAAATATTTTTTTTTGTTAGCTCTTGCTTCAAATTGAACTCTAAGAAGCCTCGGAGAACTTTTCCAATTTCCGCTGCTGGCGCGTTTGTCGCCAATGGCATCAATAATGACCAGGAGCAGCAACACTAACAGCAACAACAACAAGCAACAACAACAACAACAACAACAAGCAACAACAACAACAACAACAACAACAAGCAACAACAACAACAAGCAACAACAACAACAACATTAGTGGCAAACGCTGACCAACCGAAGCCCCAACCGCAGCTCGTTGGTGTCTGCGGTTGGCCAAGGCCTTCACAATGTTTTATGCATCAGTATTTTTTTTGTAGTATTTTTAAAGTATTTTTTTGTACACTTATTTTTTTACGTATATTTTTTATTTTTTGTTATTTTTGTTGTGTGGTGACAAACTTGGCAACGAGTTGCAAATTTTTTCAACTTATTTTGCGCGAACTCGTAAACATTGTGTGCCTTTGGTTGCTTTTGCCTGAATTTGTCGAGCCAGAGCCAGAGTCAGAGCCATAACCAGAACCAGAACCAGAACCAGACCCAGAACCAATTCCCGACCCAATCGCAAAGTTTTCCTTGCTGTCATCGCTCGGCGGTCGGTCCTTTGAGCTGTCAACGATCCCTGGTTTCAGACTACGGATTCCTTTTTAGCCAACTTTTTAATTACCACAACGCACTGCTCTACTCAACTCCCACCTCAACTCGCCTTTCTTATGAAATTTTTGCATAATTTTCTTGCGCAACCAAATTCATATTTTTTCGTCACAAAAACTTGTCACTTTTTGCCAATTAAATTAATTATATAACAAATTACGTTCTAACAGAACTTATTTTCAAGGTTTCTTCGTTTCACAAAAGTTTCCATAACTCAGCACGAATTTGATAAAGAAAAAGCAACAAAAAATATTTAAAAAATATGTTAATTTATAATGCCGCTTTTTCGATGATTTTTCGTAACATAAAACGTTTTATACTTGCATATTATATAAAGAAAGTAATAGTAAGGTTTTACGTTAATTATTGAATGTTACAAAATCTTGAAAAATATTGTTTTTTTTTGTCAGATGATCGCAAATAAATTATTTATAGGGTATTTACAATCAAATATTTTTTGTAATTTTTTTCTTTTCATCATAGTACTAAATATAAGAAAAAGTAATACAAATTCAAAGTATGACAACTTTACAGGGTATTATTGTGTTGAAAATAGTAAATTTAAAATTTTGCCACTTTTGAATTACTCAGTTTTTATCCAAATATTGAAAGAATATTTATTATACATATATTATTTTTCCATATTATTTTTTTTATATTACAGGGTAATAATAAAGTCGAAAGCATTTGTTTATTTTTACTATGTTTAGATAGTTATTTATATTATTAATACCCTGTAAAAGCAGACACCTTTAAAATTATAATATATACTTATATGGCAATCTTTTTGCAATTTTCCCAATATTGCTGATCTGAGGTGTCTGCTTTTACAGGGTATTAAACGTATCAAAAACTATATTTTCGTTTTATCATGTTAATGGAATTGAATCAAAATTTTAGCCTAAATATACAATATATATACATATATGTATAGGCATTAGATCGCGGATGTATACATACAAAGTTAATAAATATATTATGTTTAATTTCACAGGGTATAACTATAAGAAAAATTAATATGTTCTTAATTTTCTTTAATTCTTCCATTATGTAGGGAATATTGATACAAACACATGCAACATATACATGAGATGATCAAAGATTTTTTATTTACAGGGTATCTATTAAAAAACAAACAAATTTTTAAAATTAAAAAAAATTGAAGAAAGAATTTTATAAAAAATATATATTTATATACGTAAAAGATCAGAAACATATAAGTCAGATAATACCAATTGTTTATTTTTACAGGGTATCCCTATAAACCTCACCAAAAGGAAAGAGTAATAGTCAAATTATTAAAAATAATAAATATATTTATATACGTAAAAGATCATAAACACATAAGTCAGATAATACCAATTGTTTTTTTTTACAGGGTATCCCTATAAACCTCACCAAAAGGAAAGATTAATAGTCAAATTAGTTAAGTTATTTGCAAAGCATTAGCAGCCAAATGAGCCAATTTGATGAGGCGATTATCTCGACAGTCCCAGCTCAGTCCGTTCCGAGTCAGTCGTGTTCGAGTCGCAGGTGAGACACAGGTGCGCCATGGCCTTTCTGCGCTCCTTCCGCATCAGCAATCGGTACATACGCTTCTCGGCGCTGCTGCTGCTGCGCTTCTACCTGGTGCAGTTCTATTTCCTCGGTCTGCTGCGGCTGCGCTACCGGCGGATGGGCAATGCGGTGCACCTGACGCACTACAGCGTGACGGTGTCGCGACTGGTGGCACTACCCTTCGCCTTTTTCTTCAGCACGTCGGTGCTCAGTCCGTACGCCTCGCTGCTCTACATGCAACCGTATCTGTTCCTCTGCTACTTCCTGTGGCAGCCACGCCGTGTGCACGAGGAGCGGGTGCGCCTCATCAACGGCTTCTTGCGGCTGGCCCCAGCGCTCTACCGGCTGACGCGTTGCCAGCTGAAGGTGTCCTGGCTGCTGGTGGTGCAGCTGGCCCTCAAGCTGGTCACCATGAAGATCTATCTGTGGGTCTACTATCGCCAATCAGATCCCATGCAGACGTTCGTCGATTTACTGATCATTGCCGTGCCCGGTAGCTTCTCCGTGTGGTGCATGGACATGGCGGCGCATCTAATTAGCATTTTTTTGTATCTCCTGCTGGCATCCTTTGAGCAGTTGAACACGGAGCTGCAGCAGCAGCTGGAGCAGCTGCACATGAAGACACTCCACGCGGATTATCCAGCCGTAAAGCGAATACAGCGCCGCCTGCTCTACATCCAGCGTCTCTATGTGGCCTATGCACGGCTTACGCAGCAGCTCCTCGACACGCTGGCGCCGCAGCTGCTCCAGATTGTCGTCTACAATCTGACGATGATCTATGCCCTGTCCTTTGCCCACTGGCGTCGCCTGCTGGACATTCTGATGCTGGCGAATGGCTTGCGCATACTATTCCAATCGCTCGATGCGCTTGTGGTGGCCACCAGATCGCCGCAGGACACCACGTGGATGCATCTCGCCCAGCTGCTGCAGCTCAACCAGGCGCTGGCCCTGCACGGCTGGTTGGATCGCCACTGCTCCACCTCTAGCCACATGTACAGCTCGGGGCAGAGCATGCGACGAGTCTTGCTCCAGCCGCGCCTACAGATTCTTGGACTCTTCACGCCCAATCGGCGGTTCTTCTTTCGCCTGCTGTTCTGCTACTGCAGCTACCTCTATGTGAGCTACATCTGGCACAGGCGATTGCCTGTTCACAAGGGAGAAATTTTCAATATACTCTTGCTCTGGGATTCATAAAGCATCGTGTTAATTTTTATAATAAATATGCAATATTAACATAAATAAACATACATTAGTGTAACTTCTCTTTGGAACTTTTTTGGCTGATTTTTTGGTTTTTGATTATAAAAAATTTGAAAAATATTTTAAAAATAAGTGAGCTTATATTGATAAGCTTAAACATTAGACTTCAAAGTTACGTTTTAATTTTGTTGATATCTCTTTTAGTTTAGATTTTATAGGTGCCCAAAGCTTTTTTTAGATGCTGGTTGAAATAAGCTCTGAACCACTGTATGTATGTACATACATAAATATGTTTCATTGGATATTTGGCAACTAACTATGCCATAAATATTTCATTAATAATAATTATCGCATATTATTATTATTATTATTATTATTATTATTATTATTATTATTATTATTATTATTATTATTATTATTATTATTATTATTATTATTATTATTATTATTATTATTATTATTATTATTATTATTATTAGTATTATTATTATTATTGCTATTATTATTATTATTATTATTATTATTATTATTATTATTATTATTATTAAATTATATTTTTTATATTATATGATTAAATAATAATGTTAAATTATATTATTACTTGATTTTTATTATTTCATATCTATTATTATATGCTAACTATTATTATTACTTGCAATTATTACTTTTATTATATCAAAGTTAACTTCACTACGTTCTGTTCGCGAAATCAACCGAAACAATCATATTCACTCTCTCTCTTTCGCTCTGAGCAGAAGACTACGGTTCTTTTCGGTTTTGTTTTGCGTTGAGCGCCTTAAGTTCAACTGTTCGTGTAACGAACATCGTTAAGAGAGAGAGAGAGAGGGACATGATTGACGCTCGCGCAATGAGACTGAGCAATTGCGTAAATAGCTCAAAAAGTCAATGCAAAAGCTGTTCACATTCAAATGCACATGCACACACCAATTCAACGGTGTTTAGCGAACACAAGCCTCTCATACATACCAGTCAATACATACATACACCGAAGGCCTTTTGCTTCATTTAACTCAACCAAACGGTTGGGAAACAGCTAGAGCGAAAAAACAACAACAAAAATGGTTCCTCGCCGATCACTGTTAAAGGCCACTTTCACTCACCCGATGCAATCGGTTGCTTTCTGAGCTTTTTCTCATGTTGTGAGTGAAAGACGCGCTTATTTGCAGACATCGAGAAACGCTCAAAAGTTATTTGCAAGCTATGCTAAAAACAAATAGTCGAAGCGTATAGGAATTTTTGTCACTGCATCCAAAAAATATTTATTTTTTTCAATTATATTTGAAAAATATTATTTAATGAAACTTTGCATTAATTGAGTAGAACTTTTACATTTATTTTGCTCAATGTAGTTGCTTTAATATAAAAAAATATATAATATATATAACAAATACAAATAAATTAAACATGATATTTTTCAAAATTTTATAACATTTATTTTGCTCAGTGTACTTTGCATACTTTAATCAAAAAATATATCTGAACAAATGCTAATAAATCAAATTTAATTATAATAATTTTTCTGAATATAAAAACAATTATTTTGCTCAGTGTATTTGCCTTAACTATGAAAAATAAATCTATAAAAAATACAAATAAATCAAACTTGTTTTTTTTTTTCAAACTTAATAGCATTTATTTTGCTCAGTGTAGTCGACATGCTTTAATCCAAAAATAAATCATCAAAAATACTAATAAATCAAATTCAATTATATTCATTTTTCCAAATTTAATAACATTTATTTTGCCCAGTGTATTTGCCTTAATTATGAAAAATAAATCTATAAAAAATACAAATAAATCAAACTTAGCATTTTTCCAAATTTAATAACATTTATTTTGCTTAGTGTATTTGCATTGAATATATTGTATATGAAAAATAGAAAATACCAATAAATCAAAGTTACCCTCAAACAAATCAAAACTCAATTTAAAATAATTGGTAAGAGTTGAAATAATATTGATTTCTCTCAGTGTACTTGGCATGCTGATATAGTAGAGTGCAAATCGCTGTTCAATAAATCAAAGTTTGCCTCTAAAATGTGGCAACAAGTTTCTGTCATTTGATTGCGGCTGCAGGCGGCGAATGTCGGCGCTCAGCAGGAAGTCAAGGAAGGATAATATATATAAGTAAATATATATATATATGTATATATAGATTTTGGCAAAGTCACTTTGAAGTTAAATGTCAGACCTTGAGATTTCCACTGAATTTAAATTATTAATAAGTAATTGCTAGAGTCAAAGAGTTGAAACCCTTTTGCTGAAAGGTCAATGGAAGTTTTACAATTTTGTGAATTTCAATAAGCTGTAAATACATAAAAAATGTGGAATTTATATGTCTTTATATATAAGTATATAGTATATGTTATATATGCGCCAGCAAAGTGGGCAACTGAAGGACAGCTCTGCGTGGGTAATTTAACATAATTTATGCATTCGCCTTTTGAGACTGAAATAACAAGCGACTGTGGGTGCCAGCAAAACTGTTTTCACACACACACGTGCACACACACACACACACACACACCCATACACATACATACATTACATATATACAGTCCATATATATCTTTCAGTGTAATTGCAATTGAAGGTAGCAAAGTGTTGACTCCTTTGACTCCTGCTCCTTCTGCTTCTCCCACTCCTCCTGCCACTCCTCTCTTTTAAGTCTTTTTCGCACATGCTCATCCTTCCGTTGCCCCATCCAGAAGTGTCCATAAATCATTTTAAAAAGCTTTGCTCCAGCCGAGTGCGTATGTGAAATACTCTCACTCTTTCTCTCTCTCTCTCTCTCTCTCTCTCTCTCTTTCTCTGCACTCACCTTATATATATTATGTTAAGATTTATAGCCAACTTGCCTAAGAGATTTAGCCCAGTTATCGCTGCTGATGTTGTTGTTGTTGTTGTTGCTTTATCGCTTCTCGCTCTTTGATTAAATTTACACGATTTTTTTTTATTTTATTATTATTATTTTTTATATTTATTTGAGGTACTCCAATCCATAGTCAATTTAAATTCATGACCAGTTCGACCTTTTCACATATATCGAAATCTAATACGTTTCATGTTTCACAATGGCAGTTCATGAAAAAAAAAAAAATTATATATATATATATATATATATATTATATATATATATAAATGAATATAACTTCACTTTGTTTCTATCGTTCTCTCTCCCTTTCTCTCTATACATATATAGTTATAGTCATTTTGCTTTCAATCTGCACTGAAATTGAAAATCAATTAAATTCACATTTTTATTCGAATCTGCAGCAGTTTTTTTTGTTTGCTTCTCCGTAAATTCAAACAGAGTGTATTAACTCTAAGAAATGTGATTTTCTTGTTATCTATTGGTCTGTCTGCTATTGAAGCTACAGATTTGAAGTGTGGGCTTACTATGGCAACTTAATTAATAACTTTTCTTATAGATGGACTATCTTCATAAAACGTTCAGAGCGTGATAACATTCAAATGTGTGTGTCTGCTAAATCACAAGTATAAGGAATACACTTTTTGCTAATTTAAAAAATACGCATGAGTCTATATCTAAAATTTGAAGACTCTAGTTTTAAAGATGTAGGAGATATAAGTTTATAACTGATTTTCGATAAGGTTTTTAATCGATAACGTAAAAAGAGAAGTAGTTATTGATTTAAAAAAAACTCATTCTGCAATACACGGATCTACAATTTCAAATTTCAAGTCTCTAGTTCTTATATCTTCTGAGATCGACGCGTTCAAACGTCGGACAGACAGGTAGACAGACAGGCAGACAGACAGAAACACATTGTAGGGAAGGGGGTGGATTTTTGGGGAGGGGGTAGAATATGACAAAAATCGAAATTCTTGAAAATACATTTAAATCTATTTTTTTAATTTGGAGACTCTAGCTCTAGAGATTTACGAAATATACTATTTTAATTGATTTTTGATAAGGCTTTTAATCGATAACAAAAAAGAAAGTAGTTATAGATTTTTAGAAACAAACTCGATATGCGCGTGCAATATACGGACCTAAGAAAACAAATTTGAAATCTCTAGCTCTTATATCGTCTGAGATCGACGCGTTCATACATACGGACGGATGGACGGACAAGGGTAAATCAACTTAGCTTGTCGCCCTGATCAAGAATATATATACTTTATGGGGTCTGCCACGCCTCTTTCTGCCTGTTACATACTTTTAAGAAAACCATTATACTCTGATTTCCCATTTTCAATGGGTTCAGGGTAAAAAAACCTACATTTATTTTACAGCTAGAAATACAAAACAATCAACTTTTTAAAAATTTAGTTTCTCTATAGATAGACCAAATAAATGGTGAATGCATGCCTATTGTGATGTGAGATAGTCAAGTAAATTTAGAAAGTTGTTAGAACTAGCATTGATAACCGTTCCACTTGGAACGCATAGTCAAATGGAAAATCGTTTTTAATACATATACCTTATTTCATGTTAAGCGAGTAATATGCAGTGAATCATGTCCAGCTGCAAATGAAATTAATCCTTTTCATTTCGTTTTCATGCAGCCATCAAAAGTATTTAAAGGTGTTTTTAATTGATTGAGTTGAAAACTTTAAGCTTACAATCTGCAAACAGAGTTTTTGTATAATGCCCGGCCAGTTTTTATGATAGTTCATAGAAGTTTAGCCCTTTGATGCTACTCAACTCAATTCAACTGAACTGAAGTGGACTTCATTGTTGGCTCAATCTAATCTCTTTCATCTTTGATCTCGGACACACCAAACAAAGGCGGAGAACTGATGAGGAGTTTTCACAGCTAACGGCAAAAGTTTAAAGATATTTTCCAAGCACACGAAGGACGAAGGACCTGGCCATCATCCACTTGTTGAAATTTACGGCCCTCAATGCATTGGCTGCCTGCCTACATGGCATGCCGTAATAAGTTATGCGACCAGAATTAAGCAGCTGGCTCAGTCTGTGGTGTGGGCCAGGCCAAGACAAGCCGAGCCAAGCCAGGCCAAGCCAAGCCTTGGAGCCCGTGGGCCATGCTTTTATAAATCTCTTTAATTTATTAGATTTCATTAGACATTTGGCGCCAACGCCAGGCGAGAAGAGGAGAGAAGCCACCCAGTGAATGCCAAGGAAACACAGTTCCAGCAGCAACAACAACAAATTTAATATTAACAAGCTCTAAACAGGGCAAAGGCAGCGCAGTCTGAAACGAGAAAATGAAACGGAAAAAAATGTTGCATACTTTTCTGCGCTGCCAAGTCTGAACTGAGGTTGGGCAATTGTAATGGAAATATAAGGACTTACCATTGATATTTAGCTAAGAGTTGGGCATTTTTAAGTTTACAAGGATTATATATAGTACCATATGTAGTATATATATAGTATCATATCATAA
This sequence comes from Drosophila hamatofila, assembly GCA_035045345.1. Lineage (NCBI taxonomy): Eukaryota > Metazoa > Arthropoda > Insecta > Diptera > Drosophilidae > Drosophila > Drosophila hamatofila. The sequence continues at coordinate 3,899,692 of JAWNPA010000012.1, forward strand.
GAGATATCTAGGGATTAATTAATAGCTATGCTGCTAGCAACTTTAAATCTGTAGATGGGCACAATTTATTATTTTTCTGTTTTAATTTTGTTTTGAATTGAATTAAATTAACAATTCCTTTAGTTTTTTTTAATAATTTCTTTTATGTATGTTTTTAAAATTATTTTTATTTATTTATTTTTTATAAATGCAGATTATTTTGCACCACAACGGCAATTATGATTATAAAATTTAAAATCAGAAAAATATATATAAAACATTTTATTACATATTAAATCATTTATTTATTTTATTTTTTTACTAATTTTTTTATATAAATTACTGGTTTTTTTTATATAAATTTATATTTGTTAATTAATAACAATTTTTGATTATGGCTTTACACATATATGAAAAGCACAAGTTTCGTAAATCAGAAAAACAATTATACATTATTAATTATTTATTTAATTATTTTTTGTTAAAAATTATATACATCCTCTTTGTGATTCAATAACATTTCCTGACTTAAGCCATTAATATATATAACCATTAATATATATAATATATATATATAATTCTGTAAATCAATATAACTCAAAATTTATACAAAACTTAATTTCATTATTTTTGTTTCTCTTGTGCGTGTATGTGGAATATATTCATTAAGGATCACTCTAAATAAATTGCACACTCAGCAATGTCTCATCTACACACGCACACACTCGTATATATATATAAATATATATATAATATGTATGTATATATAAAACGACGCCAAACAAAGGCAACAGCGCTGTAATCAACAAAATTACACTAAAATACAAAAATAAATTTGACACGAATGCGACGATGACACAAAAGGGCCACACCACACACACAATCGCTCCATCTCTCTCTCTCTCTCACTCTCTATCTCTCCCTCTCTCTCTCTCACTCTCTTTTGGTAAGTACTCGAGCAGCTCGAACCACAACCAAAGCAAAATGGCACAACGCTTCGAGCGAACATTGTGAAGTTGCTTGCCAGCTACGCAGCTGCTTTCAATGTGTGTGTGTGTGTGTGTATTGGTGTGTGTGTGTGTGTGTGTGTGTGTGTGTGTGTGTGTGTGTGTGTGTGTGTGTGTGTGTGTGTGTGTGACCATGTGCGACACTTTGTAACATATTTTTTGTCATTTGTTTGCTGTGTGTTTGGCTCTTTTTCGGCGTCACTCGTCAGCGAACAACATTGCATGTTGCTTCACACACACACATGTATCTCTCTCTCTGGGTGTGTGTGTGTGTGTGTGCCAGAAAAATGTTACATTGTTTTTGGCACGCAAGGCGACACTGCGGCAATCACACCTATGCTACAGACAAACCACCCAACCCAACCACCCAACCACCCACACACACATATCAATCAGTTGAAAAAGCGGGGGCATTTGGCGTTGCCACCCCAGTGTCTTTTTTTTGGTGCTACCCAGTGTTGCCACTCTTGTTGTAAATTTTATGGCAACATTTATAACATTTATTCGTATTTTTACGACCCGAATTGTCTTTGTTGCTTTATTATTATTATGTCTCACTTGGGAATTTTATGAGTGTGCCCCCTGCCCGCCCCAACCGCCCACCTGCCCTCCTGCTCACCTACAATGTGTTTTTAAATGTTTCGTGCAAAGTGATAAAGCTGCAGGCACAAACAGCAAACAAATATTAAATATGCTCAATCAATTGAAATAAATCTAAAATTATGATTACATTTTGATTGCAAATGCGTTTGATGCGTTTACTTTGTTTAGAGACTGTTTTATGATTATATTGGTATAACGAGACTTCAATTAGATAAGTTGGGAGGGTGAGGTCTTGAAAGCTTAGCTTATGGCATTTAGAAGGGAAAAATATAACTTTTAAGTAATTTTATAAATATTATGACATAGAGACTGCCCTTGAAACTGAGAATAATTGTTGCATATTGTTCATATATGTATACAATTCAAAATTTTATCAATTTTTTAAATAAAAGTGCACTTTCTGTCATCATTATACCTTGGCATCAATTAAAATGTTTCAACATTTTAAAACCAAAAGCCTAGATCGCAAAACCATTTCACGATGTCTGCAAGCCAGTGTCATTTACGCACACTCTCAATAAGACGCAGAGAGCAAACGATTGCATCGGTTCTTCAACGCGCTCGTTCGCGAGGATTGAGTGAGTGATCGGTGAGCAACCATTTTTGTTGTTTTTTTTTTCGCTCTTTGTCTTCCCCAACCGTTTGGTTGAGTTAAATGAGCCAATAGTCTGCTGTGTATGCATTGGTATAGGAGCGAGTGCAGTACTCGCTAAGCGTACGTGAATTATGTGTGCATGTGTATGTGTACGTGAATGTGAAGACCGTTTGCATTTACTCTTTGAGCTAGTTGTTTACTTATACAATGTTCGTTAACAGAGCGACACACAAAGCAAAACAAAAAGGAAAACAAACGAAGTCTCCTGCTCAGAGCGAGACAGAGAGCTAGTATGACTTTCTCAATTGATGTCTGAAACTGAACGTAAAGAATAAAACGGCTAACAGTTATTAGCTTAGCGAGCAAGTATGTTTAAAATAAATATTAATAAATATTCTATAAATATTACAATTCAAATTAAATACATACCTATAAAAATCTACATCTGTTAATCAAGATCGCCTTAAATAAAACTAGATTCCATCATCTCTGATTACAAAAGGTTTGCCTTCATACAAATAAAAGCACAGCTTGAGTTGCTGATTGTAAACAAATAAACTCTTTTCATTTTATAGCGCTGTGTGAAAAACAATATTCTCTTTATTTTGGCTTTAAAAATATCTTTTGTTATTTTAACTTTTATAGAAAATGTATTTAAGTTTTTTATATTTTCATAATTTCCATTCCATTCTATTATTTCACGCTTTGCATATTTTGCTTGCTTCGAATATTTTAATAAAATTGTTGAAACTAAATATGTTTAAACTCACAATGGCTGTCTTAAATATACGTACATATATATATATATAGCTATATATATACATATACTATATTATACTCGCCCACAATGAGATATTTTGCATGCACGCTTAGACAATAGATGTCCAGCAGTTTATGAGCGTCGTCCACTTTAGAAAATGAACTGAATTCCTATTGAGAAGGACGCAAAAAATATACAACAAAAAAGAAATTCAAAAGAGAAAAAGAAAAGAATTTCTATAATAAGTTGGCAACAATGGCTCGGGTGCATTGTTTTCATTTTGATTAAAAAAATTTCGTATATTGTGAATAAATTGTAATATTGTGTTCCATGGAAGCAGTGCAAAAACAAGTAAAAACGTTGGAGTCGGGCTTGACTGACTGCTAAATACTCACTCATGTCCCTAACGCTGCCAGATACATTTTACGATTTGCCACGCCCCCAATGGGCATAGATATATCCGCCATATCTTATTGGGCGTGGATTGTAAAATTTCAAGTCTCTAGCATCAATTGGGCTCAAGATTGATAAGGATTTGTATAAATCTCTATACTGTCAGATTAGCTAGATAATTTCTTGTAATTTGTAATTGTAATTGTAATTTTTGATATATAATTTTTTTTAAAATATCTTTAAAGGATCATTAAGTAACTCATATGCCAAATTTGGTCCAACTGTATAAGATACAGATAAACTTGATTTGCCCCAAATAGGCATATATTTATAGGTTATATTTGATTGACTTTGGGCTGTCAACCCGAGAATAAATTCCAAATTTAAATTCTCTAGTACTTCAAATAAAATGATTTCGATTTGCCACGCCCCGAGTGGGCGGATCGGGAAAATCTTGACACTTTACAGTTCGAAGGTATACACGAGTATATGTTCTAAATTTTCAGTCCATACGTCGACAGTCGGACGGACACCAAGTCGGACATTGCATAAAAACCAATATACTCGTTTCCCTTTCGCGAATGTGTATAAAAAATACAGAAAAAAGGCGCCCAGTTATAAAACAAATTATGCATTATTAAAAGCAGACAAAAAGATGGCACAAGGCTGACAATGAAGCCGCAAAAAACTTTTGGAATAGAAAAAGCAAAGAGGGAAATATAAAATTGTGAATGAAATGCATTTTTCTAGCAATGTCTGACTGAGAGAGAGAGAGAGAGAGAGATAGGGAGAGGGAGAGGGAGAGGCAGACAGTGCTCTAGCAAAGATTGAAGTGCCAGCGAATTTATGGAATACAAAAATTCCTGTTTTTTTTTCTCTTTCTCTCTCTTATTTTCTTGTGCTCAAAAGCAAATTGAATAAAACACAATGGCGTTGGCCAGCAGCAGCTGAAAAGTTGTGCCGAGCAACGCCGCAGGCCAAGGAAGTTACGAGAGGTGTGAAGATCTAGTAGCATCAGCATTATCCAGCACTCAAACATAGTTCTGCATAGTTTGTAAGAGGCAGAAAATTTCAAAATGCTTAACAATGAATTTTTCTTTTTTGAGAGGGTAGCCGCAACTGATTCAAGATAAATATTACGTATACGCAAGACTTGAGAATGGCTTAACAGGTAAAGAAACTGATTCACTTTATATAGGTTTTTTCCATGTTTGTTCTTCAAATAACTAGTTCTTTAGACGGTTCATGTTAACCTGCTTTATAAATAAACCTATCAAATTTATGGCATACCCATAGATAAACAACGATTTCCTAAATTTAACATTTTCTACCCAAAAGTCCTACGACACTCCAATAAATTCACCCTGAATTCATATTTAAGCTCAGCTAGTAATATTAGATTTCCAAATTGTGTTCAGCTGCAACCAAAAAATCCTAAATATTTAAACAATTTGTTAACTGTTGCCTGGTTGTTTCTGGCCGAGTTGTGCATGATTTAAGCTGAACTTAAATTCGCATTACAAATGGCCAAATGGTTTATTTTAAAAATGCAGCTGACCATGCAACCCCCAAAACAACAACAGTTAAGCCCCAATCATGTACAGCTCAGCCTCAACAACTATTGCCTGGCTAGAATACTCTCTCTCACACACACACACACACACACACACACACTGACACACACATGCAACACTGCAACGGCAACAAATCGCAGCATGCAACGTGTCATTTAACATTTTGGCTAATAGTCCGCACATTGTTTCGGTGCTTTTGCTAAATGGAAACCAAAAAAAAAAAAAAAAAGCGAGTAAGAACGTTGCAGTCGGGCGTTACTGACTGCAGAATACTTACTCTCATTCCCGGCCCATACGTTGCCATATCTATTTTCCAATTTGCCACGCCCTCTATTTGCGTGGTTATATCCAGCATATACTTTTTGTCTTAGCTTGCCAATTTTCTAGACTCTAGTATCAACAGTGCTTGAGATATATATATACACACTGGGTGTGGTATTACAATTTCTTGATAGATCTTTATAGGATCTTAACAGTAATTTAGGTGTCAAATTTTGGGCTCTCCACCTCTAAAACTGTAAAAGATACAGGTGTTCCCGATTTGCCACGCCCCCAATGGGCTCCGCTATATATTATTCATTTTTGACTATCAACTCGAGTATACATTCCCGATTTCAACTCCCTAGCACTTCAACTTCCATGGTTTCTGAGATTCCGGAAAATCAATTTTTCGATTTGCCACGCCCATAGTTGAACGATCAGGAAAATCTAAAAGCTGTATAATTCGGGGGCATACACGGGGTACGGGGGTTTCAAATTTCAAGTGTCTGGCTTCAATAGCAGCGAAATGGCTTCCATTAATACGGACAGACGGACGGACAGACAGACGGACAGACAACATGACAAGCATTGCACAAAGCCAATATACTCAGCTCACTTTCGTGAATGAGTATAGAGAGAGCAGAGTATTAAGAGAGAGAGGTAGAGGTAGAGAGTGAGAGCGAAATATATCCAAACGGAAACTCAACTTATTTTGTTAGAAGCGAAGTGCAGGGGGCAGCGGGCAGCGGACTGCGGGGAGTTAAAGCCGCGGTAATTTTGGTCAACAGCTGAATGAACTGTAAAATCAACTCGCTCAAATGTGAACCAGCATGTCAATGTGTATGTGTGCTGGAGCGTGAGTGTGTGCGTGTGCAACAACTAAAACTAAAACCCCAAAAACTCGCTGGCAACAACTAAAAATCAGTTTGCACCACATTACATATACGGCGGATACGTTATGCGCGTATACGTACAATATTACGTATACGCCGCGTGCAGCGCTAAGCGAGAATTAACATTTAGCTGGTGTATAATGGCGGTTGGTTTTACTGCCATGTGGCTAGGAGTGGGCGTGGTCATTGGACAATACTGTAAACATATATGGGAAGACTGTGTGGGTGTCTGTATGTGTGTGTGTGTGTGTGTGTGTGAGTGAGTGTGTCTGTGTGTGCGACTGTTTCGCTTTTGCTGCATTAAACGCGCATTTTGTAACTTGTTTTTTTTTTTTTTGTTTATTTCTATTCTTTCTGTCTCTTTTTACAAATACTTATTTAGCAATTGTGCGGGCACATTACAATGCATTTGTGCATTTGATTAGATAAATGTAACGTGAAATACTTTGTATTTCTTTTTTAGTAAACTCTGTGAAATGTTACAAATGCTAATTGCAGGTTGATTCAAGTTGACAAAGCAATAGATAGAGCTTATGTATTGTAAAAGTTTAGCAGTTTTAAGAGCTTTAATACTATAAAATAGTTTTGTTTATTAAATATCTGAGTACTTTATCAAAAGATCATATTTAAGCATATAAATAAATATAAATGCCGAATTTCAAGACATCAAGCAAGATAGGCATTAGACTAACTGACTCAGCTACAATGATACTATTTGCAATAGCTATATTTCAACAGTTGTTTAAATTATTGATAGCCTTTTATTTGTATAGCATTATATAAAATTTGCCATTTTAATTAACATTATTTTGCATCTAATTATATGTTGGTGAGTTGACATAAAGAACTGCAACGATTGGTTGCTTTAATGAGACTAAGTTTATTAACATAGATATGTTCTTAGCATGATAAGTACATAAGTACATGATAGCGTTGCCACTAAGTATATGACAAGGAATTGCCAGATCATTATACATAATTATAAAAAATTTCCAAATTTAGCATATTTAAGTCAATAGATTATAGACTGATGATAATATTTAGGATCATTTTATTTCGGCAGCTGTTTAAGTTATGAATAATTCATTAATATTTAAATATTATCTACAATTTGCTATTTTAATTAAAATGTTTTGCGCCTGAATATATATAATTATACTTATGTCAAATTTAAAGTATTCAAGTCTTGAGACAGATAGGCAATATATTATAGACTGACACAGCAAGAATGATACTATTTAGCATCATTTTATTTCAGCAACTGTTTAATTTATAGATAATATATATATTTTTTTAATTTAAATAAACAATTGCCATTTTAATTTTAATTTTATTATGCCTTTAAAAAGCATGCAAATATTTTATAAAATTTACCCAAGTTTTAGCTCTGTTATCAGAACGCATCTTGAATTTCAGTTTTAGGTCACTTACTCTTGAAAATTTAGAGCCTCAAAAATAGTTATATAATGGATATATTTTATAGTATATATAAAATCTAAAATGGCATAGATGCAGCTATAAAATCAAATTAATAATCAATTAATTTCTTAAACTATGTTGGTTTATTTTCAATTTCTTACACTTAAATGAATCTCTCTAAATTTGAGTTAAAATTAAATTTTCTTTTATATACAACAGCTTGCTGCAGCTCACAGTTATGCATGTCCTACTACACCTGTCACCTGTGGCTATTATGACATGATAAACGCAATCTGCACAATTTTCGATCGAATCATAAAGCGAATTGCGAACGCATTGTTTGGATTCATTGGCAAAGCACACAAATTAAATAGAACTTAATGGCAAAAGATGCTGTGGATGTTGCCTCTGGCTATCGTTATGGTTGCCATGGAGCAGCTGCCACATGCCACATGCCACAAGCTGTTGCAGCACACACACACACACACACACACACACACACACATACACACATGTGTATTATTAAATTTTCATGCAGCTTTGCCGATAATCCAGCTGAAACGAAACAAACGAAAACAGAAATGCAAGTGCAAGGGCAGCAAATTGAATGGCTGAATGCCGCCTCAGGAGTTAAGTACAATGACGACACTGATGATGATCACAATGATAATGATAATGATGATGATAAATAGAGAGCCAATCCCAGCCAATCCCAGCAGCTCAGACAACGCATATGTGTCCCCGAGCTGGCTTTAGCCTTGGCTTTGCTTTCTACTCCAGCTGCTGCTTATTATGTATACTGCGTACTTATTGTGGTTCGGTGGTTGGGTGGTTGGGTGGTTGCTTGGTGGATGCTTTTGTCCAGCTGAGATATCCATCAGGGCATTCATTTCTTTATGTCTGCGTGTAAATTTCAATTTGACTTGCCGTGCAAGCGACTTTGAAAGCAGCTTAAAACAAATCATAAATCATGCTTAACGCCCGGGCAGAACTCGGCGACGCGATGCGATGCGATGCGACGCGACCAAACGTGGCCAATGGCAACATTTTCTTGGCAGCCAAGCAGCGGCCAAATTCCGAAACACTGAAACACTGGGTATGCGGGGTATATTGGTTTTAAGTAGATGTATGTAACAGGCAGAAGGAGATGTGGCAGGGTTTGTAAAGTTTATATGTTCTGGATCATGATGATGTGTTGAGCCGTTCCAGCTACGTCTGTTTGTTGGATCGTATTATTGCCCTTCAGTCTGCTTGTTTATCCGTTCCTCTTTTTATCCTACATTCCTTTCGTCTGGTTCTCCTGTTACCCGTCTCTTTCTTTGTCCGCCCGTCCGTCCTCCTTTCCGCTCCGTTCTTCCTTTCGTTCATTCCTCCTCTCATCCGTACCTCCTATTGTTTATCTGTCCGTCCGTCTTTATACCCGTACGTCTGAACGTAATTTTATCAGTCCTTTCTTCTGCCTGTCTACCCATCTTTTTCTCCATCTACCTGATTTTTCGACCATCTGTCCGACTATCCGCCTGTCTGTCCGTCCGACTATCAGCGTGTCCGTCTCTTCGTTCGATCGTTCATTTATCCGTCTGTGCGTCCGATTGACTATCCGTCCTTTGTTCATCCATCAGATGATCCGTCCGACTATCTGTTTGTCCTTGAGTTTGTCTGTCCGTCTACTTGTTCGACCGTTCATCCATTCACTTGTCCGATCGTCTGTACGTCCACCTTTCGGTATGTCCGTCCACATTTCGGTCCGTCCGTCCATCCGTCGCCTTGTCTTTCTGACCGTCTATCCCTTTGTCCGTCAGTCCGTCTGTTCGATTTACTGTCTGTCGTCTGTCCATCTATTCGTCTGCCACAATATCTTCCGGTTCGTTCATCTGTTCCTCCGTCCGTCTGTCAGTCTATCCGTCCGTCTGTCCATTCATCTATCCACTCATTTCTTCGTTTGTTCCGTCTATATTCTAATTATACAATAATAATCCACAATAAATGATTCAGTATCAGAGTGCCCAGGGCGTATTCAGGGTATTCTCTAGTCAACCTTTTCCAACAAAATCACTCTTAGTTGCTTTTTTGGCTTCGTACTTAGAAAATTGGTCGTAAACATTTTCACTTTAGTCACGCGCCGTTTGCAAGTTTCGTAATGAATTATGCGCTGCTGCCATAGAAGGTGTTGCTTCAAGGAATACATTCCAACTACCCCAGACGACAGATGACCTCAGCCCCAACCCTCTCCATCTCCACCTCGCATCCTCGTGCCCATTTTATGATGAGAAATGATAATGCTGTTGATCCATAAACATTGCCAGAAATAGTTCAATTCCTTTCTTCATTTGCATTCAGCTCTTAAACAGCTCTTTAAGCTAAAGTCAACAATTGCTGTCCGCAGACGTCTTAATTGTTGTTGGCCATAAACTTGGACTTGGACTTGAATGTGGACTCTGACAATAAAAGCTAGAAACAATATAATTAAGTGGCTTTTTATCTGACTCTGTTGATGGCCATCAAACTGCTTGGCAAATAATTGCAAATCGCAATACTGAAGCACAGCTATAAAACCGAAAAAATGTCACTTGGAAATTATGCCTTATTGTGAATGTAATGTTGGCTTTTATGGCTTTAATTTGAGCTTGAGTAGGTGTTAGAACTGCGACTGGATTAGCTAGCAGATGTCAAGGATATGTATGAGGATTTAATGTGTACTATTATATATTTATTATATCTTTTTAATATAAATGAGAAAGGAAAATACCATAAAATATTTATAATAAAAATTATATATATATACGACATACGTCACAAATATAATATAAATTATAAATTTTAATAAAATATGACATGCTAGAGTAGTGGTTGTATTTGAGGTATTACTCAAGTTGGCAGCACGCTTCTTAGTATACTCAAATTGGCACTCCACGAGAGTGAGACAAACATAGCTGTTGCTGAGAGAGAGAATGTGATGGCATGTTGGCCTTTGAGCTTGAGAGCAATATAGTAGAAGAAGCTGCTAGAATTGCAAGACGATAGAAAGACAGACCAAGTAAATTGTGGAAGTACAGAAACACACGGGGAACTCGTTATAGAGCATGGATATACAGGTCTATGAATATAAAATTAAATATCATGATCAAGCTCATACATCTACATATATCAAAGTATTTTATATTGTGATATATATATTGTATATATTGTAATAAAGTAAAAGCGTCGGTCGGTAGATTTCATTCCCTATTTATATTTTGCTCCCTTACTAAAAAAATGTGACTTCTGCTTCTTGAGAGCGTAAGCCCAAGACAAGGCTCCGCATCGAAAACCTGAGCTAGGATGTTATTAACAGCGTTATAGTCTGCTAACGCTGTTAATAACATGAGGCTGCGATGTTGTGGGAATAGGTTCTGTTAATGGAATCTGATATTAAAACATAGTAAGCTTCAATAAGTATTTGATTTTTCGTCAAAAGATTTTTACTAATAGTAATTTTTTTCTTAAAGAAGATCAATATTTTAGTATAGACACTAAATTGGCTAACTCTGGTAGCCAAATTGAGTTAGATATTAAAATAAATTAGGTTTGTGTGCGCTATTTTCCAAAATTAACCTTTTCAATTATAAACTTTTTTCAATAATTTAAAAAGTATATTTAATGAAATAATACAGAGCTAAATTTTATTTTACTTCTAAAATAAAACGAACTCCTATAAAAAAAAATAAAAAAAAAATATATATATATATATATATATATATATATATATATATATATATATATATATATATATGTATATATATAGCTCAAAAATATAACAAAATTTTAACATTAACGTACAAAGTGAAGTGTGCGCAATCCTGATGACACGTAGTGTATACCAAATATTTTTGTATATTATATTATATTATATATAATGTTTTATTATATGTACCACATATGTATATATGCATGTATATTACAATATATTTCCTTTTAATTATATACAATATTATATTATATTTATATTACATATCATATCTTCTTAATTATATCAAAACAGATTGTCTCCCTCTGCGATTGTTGCATAAAGCTCAAGCGCACTTGCCATGGCCTATGCTTAGCAGCGACAGCGACGCCGACTGCGACCGCAACGTCGACTGCATGGGTGACTGTGACTATAACAATAACAGCTGTTGCCCACATTTAGTACCTACAGCAGCAGCAGCAGCAACAACAACAACAACAACAACAACAACAACCACAACTTAACCGACATAAAAGTCAACAAAACGTAACGAAGATGCGACTACGAGCCACAGAGGAGGTGACTATGATATGGTTTTTTTCTGACATGTGCGGGTTAAGAGGTTGGAGAGTGAAAGGTAAGAAGAGAGAGGATAGAGGGAGAGGGAGAGGAAGAGAGCGGGTAAGGCAGAGGTCACCATAGCAAAGCAACTGATAAGTGCGATAGCTACTCGTTAAATTGAAGTGTCTACGTTTAGGAGACGTGTCTCTGTATGTGTGTGGGTGAGTGTGTGTGTGTGTGTGAGGGTATATGCCAGTGTCTGCTAGTGTATGTGTGTGCGCTATTAAAATCATGCTCAGCCGGTCAGAGGTAAAATCATTTGCTCTATCAAAGTTCAGCGCATTTTTCTATGCCATATTGCAGCAGCTTGAGAGAATGGTTAAAAATAAAAAGGAATAAGAATTTTTAGGTCCGTAATATTAATAATATTTCATTGCTATCTGAATTGTAAAATTGAAAAATCAGATATATAAATGCAATGTGGTAGATTGAACTTTACCTTTGAAGTAAAGCTTAAATGAAATTTATTAATGAAATAAAATAACTCCAACTTACGAAAGAAAATCACTGAACTTATTTCAATAAACAAGAAACTAGTTTAATAACCTAAAACGAAGAATTTAGAATAATGTTATAATTAAATTATTGAGTTAATAGCTGACATCAAAGTAGAACGTGAAACTTTTCACTAAATATATAAATATACTATTTCTTGTAGATTTAGATAGTCTTTGTAATAATTAATTACAAAATACTTTAATAATATTGAAAAAATATGTGGGGTGATATTTTATAAGTTAAACCATCAGACTACAAACTGTCATTTACATTTTTTTGATATCTCTTTAGCTAAAATTTTATAGGTGCTCAAGGTTTTTTCATAGGTGCTGGTTGAAATAGCTGTGAGCCACTGTACATACATATGTATGTATATTTGTATGTATGTACATATGTATGTATGCACAAGACTTAGTTTTACTCTGTTTTGCCTATATTACATACAGTGTATCATTTCATCTCATACTCTAAACTACTTCTCTAATATCTAATTTAACCTTTGCAACCTTTATATCAACAGTCAAATATATGCTCATAACTCTCTGGATGCAACAAGTTAAACATAACCCCAAATGAATGTTCTAGATATCTCTCAACTTTCTTTTGCAGGTTTCTTTATGTTCCCCCATGAGAACAATAGCATTTTGCACTAGTATAAGACACACTTTACAGGACACACTCGCCGTCTCTGTCCCTCTCCCTCCCTCTCCACACACTCACACTTGTCAGTTGCTTTCAGGCTGTGCTGGCAATGCGTTAAACCTAACTGTTCAGCCATTGTCCAGTTGTTTCAACAAAGTTGTCACCCACCATTCTCTCTTCGCATGCCTGCCCTGGCTACAGCACTTAGCCTGTGGAGAGCAACTTTTAACTAAGTAAGTTAGAGCGAGCAACAATAAACCGCCGAATAGAAGAACAGGAGAAGAACCGTTAGACACGTGCCAGAGAGCCGCTGGCCGCTGGAGGCGCAGCTGTTCGCTTATCGCTTATCTACGCTCTCTTTGCACTGTGTCCCTCCCAAGCGCCTTTTATCTAGTTTGTTCGCAGCTCGCACTCGCACTCGCGCTCCCCCTCTCCCTCACTCTCACTTACTCTGTCTTCTTGTGTTCCTTTTTCAAATGAAGTAAGGCAATATAAAAGCTGCTTATATGGCAAGCGCACTTCTTGCTGACCGTTGCTGAAATAGTATGCGACTGCTTGAATACCCTATGGCGGAATATTAAGTGATCAGGTTAAACAATAAATGATTAGGTAAATTTTATTTAATTTATTTATATATATAGTAATAATAAATAAAATTTATTAACTTAATTAATTAAATTTATTTATTTATTTTTAACATAATTTCTATATAACAATAAGTCAAAATAAATAATATAATTAATATAGTTAATTTAAACATATTATTTTATATTTAAGTAATTTAATTTATATAGTTAATATTAATTTTTATAGTTATTATTAACATAATTTATATACGGAAAAATAATAAATCAGATTAAGTATTTTAAAAATAAATTAAAAATCTATCTTCTAAAAATAAAATAATGATAATAATAAATAAATAATAAATGAATTAAAGTTATATAGTTAATATTAAAAATATTATTTAATAGTTAGTATAATTTGTATTAAATTTATAAATATTTATAGCTAACATTTATTTAATAGGGTATATGCTAGTCCATCATCTTGCAGTTTTTTTCTCATTTCTTTTTCCATTGTGCCCGTTATGTGGTTCTTGTTTTTGTTGCCCATTGCAGCAGCTGTTACTGGCTGCTACTTAAGAAGCTCTGTTTTTTGTATAAGTGTGCATGACAGCGTGCACGAGTGTGTATGTGTGTGTGTGTGTGGCTAGTGAAATATACTAGGATCTTTAGTAAACGTTTAAATGCTTTTAATAGCTCCCTTACACAGGGGCCACTCGCGCAGACAGACAGCAGTGAGCATCATCCTGCTCCTACCTACTACGTGTTTGTTATTATCTCTCTTTTATTCTTGGCAACTGCCCTGGCCAGACATTTCTTTAATTATCCAATTACAAAGGCACAAAAAAAGTAAGATAGCATGAGAGAAAGAGAAGGAGAAGGAGCAGGAGCAGGAGCAACATCTAATGTCCTTGCACATTTATTTTCTGGCTCTGTGCACTTAAGGATTTCTTTGGCATCTCCTCTATTCAGTTGTTATGTTTGTGCCTCAAGTGTTTGCAATTTCTGTCAGGATTATCTGCAGCAGGTTAAGCGGATTTCAATAACCGATTTGCTGTCGCTTGGCACAGCTTACGGCTAATACACTTTGTCGACCCATAAACTGCAGGGCCTGCCTGGCTAATAAATGAGCCAGCCTCAAAACCAAATTAGTTTTATGCTGTGATGCTGCTGCTGCTGCTGCTCCTGCTGCTGTTGCTGCAATCATCTTCATCAGCATGAAGCTCGTTAAACTCTTATAGCAACACATCGTAATACACTCGCTATCTCTCTCGCTCTCTATCTGTCTCACTCTGTGCTGGGTCAGGAGTCAACTGCAGCAGCGAGCGTAGCACTGAGAGAATTTAATGCCGTAAATTGACTGCGTGAAATGAGGTTAATGCTCAATAATGCATGCGAGTAAATGCTGAAAGCCGCCTGAGCTTTGAGCCAGCCAACACAGTCAACAGTCAGCGACTGTCGCCGCTCGCTGCTCACTCCATGCTCCCAATACTGGCCAGATTCTGATCCTTTGACTGCAGCAACTGTGGTTGCTATAGCTGCTGATGCCGATGCCTGCTCCTGCTCCTGCTGCTGGCCTGTTGAACGGCTGGGCGTGAGGCGTGTCACGATATCGATGCATTGACACAAATGCTTGCAATTCCCCATTTTTCATTTGAATGAAGAATATATGCATATATATAATGAATGTATATACTTATATATAAATATATATCCCCATACATAAGTACACATATGTACATTTTTCCCTACAAAGAATCGTTGCATAACTCACTTTCGCTCGATGTTGACAAGGCCATCAGACCGTAAGGTTTCATCGTAATGTGCTATGCAGCTGAAGTATTTTCGCTCATAAATTGATTCCCAAACACCTACATGCCATTAATGTATCTCAAATACCTTAAGTCCTTACATATTTCGAATGCTTTTTCAATTAACATCAAGAGATGTTTAAATGCAATAAAAATATTAAATATTCATCCAATTAACTATTTATTTCATGAAACGTATAGTACAAATTTATTGGTTTTATATGTATGATATTTTATC
This sequence comes from Drosophila hamatofila, assembly GCA_035045345.1. Taxonomy (NCBI): domain Eukaryota; kingdom Metazoa; phylum Arthropoda; class Insecta; order Diptera; family Drosophilidae; genus Drosophila; species Drosophila hamatofila. Next base: position 3,915,258 of record JAWNPA010000012.1, read on the forward strand.
TATATTAATATATATATATATATATATATATATATATATATATTATTTTTTTTTTTTTATCAGATTTTATTTCTTATAAAAATCAATACATATTTCTTATTTATGAATACGAGTAGAACTGCTACCCATATTATATGTGTTGTGTTATCCATATCCATATGATTTTTATCCATATTAAGTATTTATTGTTTATGCATAATTAAAGTATAAATCATTTGTATTCAAATTAGGAATATTATCCATATACATATAGGTATATAACTTCTATCCGATTTATGTAAAAGATAGACATGATTTTTATTCTATTATAAGTATGTTATGTAATTTTTGTATAATAATATATTCTTATCCATACTCATATATAATGTTCTATCAATTATCCATACATTTTTTTTCATTTATTTTTGTATTTCTCTTAGTATCCATAATTAATTTATCCATTATTAATTGAAAATTATATTTATCGATATGCATTAAATTTATGCTATAAATGTTTCTTTTATAAATATTTCATTTTTAATTTTATTAATTTTTATCATTTTATCTATGTATTTATTATTTTTATTCATATTGATTTCTCTCATATTTTAAATATATTTATTATTTGTATCCATATCCATTTACATGATACTTGTAATTATTTTTATTATGTCTGTGACTGCATAACCATATTAATTTTTTTCCATATGCAAATATATTGTTTTTTCAATTTCATTTTATATATCCGGATTCAGATCCATTTATTTTAAATATTTCAATTTTATTTTTATCTATATCATTATAAAATCATCATTATCATCATCATCAAATATGCTTGATATCAACATATAATAGCTTTACCAATTATCCATTAATTTAACCATTCATATAGTTTTTATCCATACCCATTTATACATACATTATATCTATCCATAGCCGTATCGATATCCCAATCAATATCCGCATTCAGCCCACTGTTCAGGCAGTTGGCCTGAATGCTGGAATGCATAAAAGCGACTGCAGGAGTAAATCATGAAAAATGATTAATAAAGCAGCTTAAAATTGCATTAACACTGCAAATTTATATTGGCTTTTGGGTGTGGACGACGGACGGATGGGACAGTGAGACGGACGGAAAGAGAGATGGATACAGAGACAGTCTGTGGTGGCAGCAAATGTAAAGGAGAGATAAATTAAACAATTTGCAAGGCTGGAACCGCACTCACTCCACATGCTCCAGGATCCAAGCTGAAACATATAGATGTGCTATAAGTCTTGAGTGTGTGTGTGTATGCATTAGAAGGGACATAATGTCCTGCAAATTGTGAACATTTTTCAATTTAATGAGGTGCTTATTTTGAATTTACACATGCATGCACAGACTGAGAGAGAGACTGTAAGAGAAAAGTAAGGGCTGGACCAAGTTGGATTCCAAGGATAAGCAGCTCATCGAAATGTGGAAAGATGTACGAGCATACTTGCTTGCTTATCCGTTCGTCCCTCCGTCCGTTCCTCTGTCTGACTCTCCGTCCTTCCCTGCATCCGTCCGTTCCTCCGTCCGTTCCTCCGTCCGTCCCTCCGTACGTCCCACCGTTTCTCCGTCCGTCTGTCTGGCTGTCATCTTGTGCGTCCAGCAGGGTTATTAAAATGCTAAATTGTTGCCCAGCAGTTGGAGCAGTCGGAGCTGGACGTTGCCTAGAAATAGCTTCATTTCTTAGTCAGCTGTTTGGGTGTGATTTAGTCTTTAGCATTTGCCAAATTACTCATACGCAGCGTGGTGCAACAGTCACGCTCCACAGAGACTGTGGCCGCTGTCAGCCCTGCTGCACTGGCTTAATTTCCCAGCTAACACATCATCAGGCTGGGTCGCGGTATCCTCTATCCTCTGTCCTCCATCCTCCATCCTCCATCCTTTCTCCTTAGTGTCATCTCTGTGGCTGTCTCGCTCGGCATATGTCAAGCGCCAGCTAAATGCCACACAGCGGCTGCCTCAAAAGTATGCAAAAACTTCCACACCAAACTCTAGTTGCTCAAGTGGGTCTCAAGGGGGCAATGGCAATGGCAATGGCAACGTCGACAGTGAAGGAAAGCCTATATAAAGTGCGATTTTTGGTAGCAACTGGATAAAGGATGGCGCCAAGTCTGAGTTTGAGTTTGAGTTACAGATTATTTTAACTAGTTTCAACTGGAGGCACTTTTTGCACAAGTTTTGAATGGAAAACGAGAATTTTGGGCATAATGGTTTCTTTGGAATGTATGTAACAGGCAAAAAGTAGGCGTGGCTAATAATATTTAGTTTACAAATCATCGACGCTCTAGGTAAGCAACACACAGCTGAAGTATTATATAAATATCAGCTGCCCATACGCAATGTATTTAGACTAAAGCAGACAATGTTAATATCTATTTAATGAGATTCTTTGGGGAAGGAAATGTGAAAAACCAAGAACACACAAATCTTATGAAATATTTAATATAAATGTTTCTTCAATTTCCATTGCAGCTTGCGTTTCCATGAAATTGATTCAAATTTATATTGAACTTTAAATATTGTCCCATAAATCTCTATCTTTCGATAAAAGTAAGCTCAGAGTCAACTATCATATCTCTCATGTCTTAAGATCTCGCACTAAAAAATTTGATATTTTGTTTCATATCTGGCTTAGGCAATTCGGATTTATTTCATATTTTATATACCAGCTTCAAAAATGGCAAAATACATCTAATTAAACTTCAATTAAAAAATATGTAATGTATGTCATTTTTTTTTATTATCATTTTTAATTGTTTAGTTATTAATTAATTTTTTTTTTATTGTTTTTATTATACCCTGAACCCATTGAAAATGGGAAATCAGGGTATAATGGTTTTGTTAAAAGTATGTAACAGGCAGAAGGAGGCGTGGCAGACCCCATAAAGTATTTATATTCTTGATCAGGGCGACGAGCTGAGTCGATTTAGCCCTGTCCGTCTGTCTGTCTGTCTGTCTGTCTGTCCGTCTGTCCGTATGTTTGAACGCGTCGATTTCAGAAGATATAAGAGCTAGAGACTTGAAATTTGAAACTGTAGGTCCGTATATTGCACGCGCAGATCAAGTTTATTTCTAAAAATGGATAACTGCTTCTGTTTTTTTGTTATCGATAAAAAACCTTATCGAAAAACAATTATAAAATTATATCTTCTACACCTTTGAAGATAGAGTCTCCAAATTTAAAATGTAGACTCATATGTATTTTTAAGAATTTCAGTTTTTGTCATATTTAACCCCCCACCTTTCATAACACCCCCTTCCCTACAAGTTTGCAAAAACCGTATTTCAAATGCTAGAGTTGGTACATACACACATTTTAATGTCATTATCACGGCCTGAAAGTTTTATCAAAATTGTCCGTCTACAAAAAAAGTTATTTAACAAATAAGTTCCCACAGTAAGCCTACACAGCAGCCCATGCCTGTTTATACGTGCGTGCGTATGTTTGTATGTGTGTGTGCATGTGTAAGTAGAAATGAAGTAACGAAATATTGAAATATTACTTCCTGGAAGGGTTCAGGGGATCTCGTAGTCGAGCAGTCTCGACTAGAGCTTTCTTACTTGTTTTATTATGTATTTTTTTTCAATTTTTTTGGTTGTAAAAATACAAAATAAAATGTAATTTTTATCTTGTATTTATTCTTCAACTTAATATTTATTATTTATTAGTTACAGTTTATTTTCAATTAATTGCATTTTTATTTATTTATTTTTTCTTAATAATAATTATTATTGTTTATTTTCTATTTATTTATTTTCTATTTTCTAATTTATTTATTTATTTTTGTTTGAGATACGATATATAATCAATTCTTAATAATATTATTTGTTTTATAAATGTATATGTGTATCTGTGTATGTGTATATGTAAATGTATAAGTGTAAAATTGTCGATATAGATTCTACCTAGCATAAGTGGAAAGTATATTGATTGCATTTCAGCTTTTCGTCCAAGTCGTCCACACCCGACTTTCATATTCTTTGTTGTTGAATATTAATTTCTGTAAACTTTGTAGTTCAAATATATCGTTTGCTTAAAGAATTATACTCATATATTTGACTATGGCACACTCATTATAGTCGTACTTTGGTTGCGTTGCACACACAGAGAAAGAGGGAGAGAGAGGGGGAGAGAGAGGGAGAGAGCGAGAGCAAACACATTATTTTTTTCAGCAGTCAGTCGTGGGTAAAAAACCTCAACCAAAGCGTCTGGCAACAATGTGTTAATGAGCGCAACAACAACAGCAACAGCAACAACAACAACAACAGCAACCGCAACAACAACAACAACAACAGCAACAGCAACAACAACAGCTATAGCAACTGACTGTGGCACCTCTTGAATATATGTTTAACGTGCTTGGCCTGGTCGACATGTTGTCTGGCCACAGTGCGTATGCGTAATTTTTCACTTATGCTGCTTGTAATGACAACGGCTCGTTTTCGGCTGTCGTTGTCTGGGCCGTAATGATTTTTTATTTCGGCCACTTGATGTCTGCAGCAGACTCTCACTCCCCCTTCCTCCCCTCTCACTCACGCTTATCCTCCCTCACTCTTCCCCTCTCTCCTATGTAAAAAGAAATTAAATTAAAATTTTAATTAAAACAAGCACTTGCTGAGGAGATCTTTGCATGTGAAGGCAGTCGCAACTTGAAGCCAACAAACAACAGCTTTAAATATGTTCGCCGCCTCCTACTCCTCTTCCTCTTCCTCCTGCTCCTCCTCCCGAACATTAAGCCTAAGTTTTGGCACTCTCTTCAGGCTCTGAGTGCAGCGGCTCAGATGTCAACTGTGAAACTTTCTGCAATGGATGCGACGAACAATGTCGTCGCTGTGCCTTTGCTTGCCAACCAGTTGGCATTGTGTTCGGCTTGGGGTGCGGGGCTGGGGTTGGGGCTGGGTTCTTGGGGGGCGTATATAACTATATGGTTTTCACTCTCTCCTGTCGCTGACGTTGAAGTGTTGCGAGTGCAAAATGAGTTGCAAAAGGTAATTTATAAAAGTGGCGAACAGCAAGCAGCAGAAACAACAGCAGCAGCAGCAGCAGCAGCAACAGCAGCTACGACAATACAAAGTGCAACACAAAATGTAAGAAAATTCTATGGAATACCAAAAAGGGGTCACAATTTTACACCTCATCTCGTAAATGAAAATCTAAACGAAATGCAGAAAGTTAAAGATAAATATATATATAGATATATAGAAAGAGAGAGAGAGTGAGAGTCAGAGAGTGAGAGAGAGAGAGAGTGAGAGAGAAAGAGAGAGAGAGAGAGAGAGAGAGAGGTTAAAGAAATAGTAGATGTCAGCTTGAGATATATTCAAGGTATTTAAATACTTCAATTCACTTTAATTAGAAATATGAATTAAATCTGATAAGAAATTGATATTAATACGATTTTAATGCAGCATCAGTTCAAAGAACTAAAAAAAAGTAGAAGAAAATCGGCTCGTTCAACGCATAAAAAAAACTAAAATATTTTTCGTTTTTTTTTTAAATAATTAAAAAAAAAAATAATACCTACAAATTTATGAAAATTTTACTTGGAAAAATTGTCTTCTAATTTTTTTGATTTTTGATTTTATTTTAAAAATTAATCAATAATTTGTTTTCAGTAACATATATATTTATTAATTATTGTGTGCCAAATTAATAAAATCGCCCACTGTCTGTATGAGAGCGAGAGAGAATTAATACATGTATGACTTTTTTCGGTTGATTTCGTAAAGAACGATTAACTTTTATTTGAGAGCCATTTTTAAATTGAAGAATAAGTTAAATAAATGTTTAAGTATATATGTTATATATAAACATTATGTCTTTGTAAAAATAAGCTCTATATGAAAACCAGGTATTAATGCTTGTTGTCTTAGTTTTAATGATGTAAGTTTTAATGATGTAAGTGGTTGAAGAAGTTATGAAACTATTTTGAACTGATGTTCCAATTTTTAGCTATTAAAAAATGTTTAAAGAATATTAAAAAATTAAGAGAGTCATTATTTTATAAGTTCAATTACATTACAAACCGGCATTTCAACTTTGTTGCTATCACCTTTAATTTTAAATTTATAGATGTCTTCAATTCTTTTTAGGTGCTGGTTGAATTAAGCTGTGAATGTTATATACATACATATGTCTATGCGAATATACTCCCTCTATAAATATACTATAGAGTATAGAGTATTCTATATATAGGAGATGGTAAGTATGTGTAAATACTATACTTTATATGTAAGTACATAAGTAAAGTAAACAGCTTCTTTAAATTTGTACCAATTGTAAAAGGCGGGAATTCCCCTCGCCACTGTACATATAAATATATATATACATTCATCCTTCATCAGCTGATTTCACACATTATTTCAAATTTTCATTTATTTTCCTTTATTTTCAATTTTCCAACAGCTCTTAGCAAGCCAAACACTCTCTCCATTGTGTCTCCAGTCAGACTGTAACAATTATTATGATCATAATAAATTATGATTATCTTTTGGCGAAATCAACGCCATCTGCAGCTGTTAATGACCCGAGCAGTTCGGCATCACAGCAGGCCACGAATTTCATTGAGCTTCAGCTCCCAGCTCCAGCTTCTGTTCCTGCTCCAGTTCCAGCCAAAAATACTTTGCACAGTCATAAATTATATTACAATGAATGTTCTTGCTACAGTTGCTAAACTCGGTTGAGGCTTGAATATCGTATTTAGAATTTCATGAATGAAAATGTTCTGTAAATTTTCCATTAAGATTATATAGAATTGAGTGCGTTGAGGCGACCGACCTCAATAGATCAAGGCACAAAAATAAAACAAAACAGCAACAACAACAAAAATGGAGAATGGAAAACAACAAAATAATTGAATTGATTTCGTTCGGTTGGCGCTTAGCAGATTTTCTCATCTTTTGTTTTCGCTTGCCAATTTCTGGCCAGCGAAATGAAAATTGAAAATTGAATATTTCCGGCGACACACACAATGCAAGCAAAAGCAGTCAGAGTCTATCTCTCTCGCACTCTCTTTCTCGTTCTCTCTCTCTCTCTATCTATGTCCCTCTCTGAATTGCATTGGCAAGGTAAAGATTGGATCTGGGCATAGCAGCCAGGGGAATGCGAAGAGCCAGCAATATGGCAACAAGCGGAAACGGAAATAAGCCAAGCGCCTTTTGTGCTTTTCAGATTTCCAGCGCATCAGCGCTAAAAAGACTTTTCTTGCGGCTTTGGGTCAAGTAGAGCAGAGCAGCTCGACTTCGACAACGACTTCGACTACGAGTTCGACAACGAGTTCGAGTTCGCGCTCGAGTTGTACTCCATTAAATTCACAATCTGGTTCAAGTTTATGTTGATTATACAACTTTAATGCAGTGCGAAATGTGCTCGAGTTGAAATGAAAATATTTTGATAAGGGAAATTCATAGCATTAACTATAATTTTCGTAAAATATTGCAAGACAGACCTTAAGTGTTTTATTGAAATTTTTACATATTATTCAAAATATTTAAAGCATTTACTATACTATTCAATATACTCATTATATATTTATATGCACAAAATTAATATAATTTTAGCTAATTTTTAATATTCTATCATCATATTCTATTTGTTATTATTTAATTATATTTATACAAGTTTTTTTTCCATATACTTTTAAAAATTCTAAGAAAATTCATATGATAAGTTTAAGTGATTGTAATAATATTAGAGGCTTAATTTTGACTTTGTAACTATTTTTTTTTATTATTTTTAGTAACGAGTATAGTTTTTATAGAAAAATTAAAAAAAATATAAACTATATTTTAATTTAAAAAAAAATTATTTTTGATTATTAAAATTGAAAATTAAAATGATAAAAATACAAAATAATTATTACAAGTCAATTACATATATAAAAATCAAATCATAACTGTTATTTTCAATTTTTATTATAAAAAAGAATTACTTTCAAATTTGCAAAAGGGATTGTTATTGTTTACTCTTATTTCTCACCTTCACCTTTCTCTCCCAATTTCACATTTCCTTTAATAATATTCCTCTTTTTATCTCTCATTGAGCATTTCAATTATCAGTAGTTAGCTGAGTGATAAATTTGCTTGGCCCATTCAAATGTGGCTCGTGCGCTCCACTCGATAACACGAAAAGCGCCACAAAGTCGCTTGTTTACACTCGCATGCTGCTGCCCTACAGCCCCCACCCCCACCGGGCCCCCCTCAGGGCGCTCCACAGGCTCCTGGGAAAGGCTCTGCAATACACATCCAATCAGAGTTGGTCCGAACCGGTGCCCAGCTGCGCTTTTCGCTTGTAATCCGTGCGCCGTTCGCTGCACTTGTAATGCGGCTTAAAAGGGAATACCAACATTTTATAGCTGGCCCCATCTAGGATTTTGGACCTGTCCACCCTTTGTTCCCCTCTCTCTGCCTGCCAACCTCTTGCTTTCCCTGTTTTCTGTTTTTCTGGCCACTTTTCGCGCGCATTTTGAATACATTTTTGAATCAGTGTCGAGGCTGTTTACTTTTTATGCCGTTCTACTTTTTATGCTCGTTTCAAGCATGCAAATGGGGTATATTGGTTCGCATGCAATATTTGAGTGAATGTTTGTTAAGCTTTTCAGGTGTTAGAAATACGCCCATTGGGGGTATGGTAAATTGGGAATTTCATGAAGCGAGAGACTTGAAATTTTCATTATAAATATATGCACTGTATGACCCACTAAGAGCTATAGCAATATAAATTGCCTTAAAACCAAATTCATTTAAGATTTGAATTTTCTTTTGATGCTATTTTGTAGCTATATTTTTGCCATAATATACATAATAATAAATCAATAATCTGATTGCCTTGACATATCTAAACTGACTCCTTTCCATATGCTCAATTCGACTCAACTTCGTCAAATTGAGTTTTCCGAATACTCCTTTGGCGGCTACATTTGAAGCAGTTTGTATTAATCTTATGTCTGTATGTAATCTTAAGTCTCAAAAGACTGTAATGATCCTAAATGTTTTCAACTAAGCGAGGAATATGCCAGCAAAATGCAGCCATGAAAACTACTTCAGCTTGAGTTTTTGGTCAATTTGTTTATGTTATTTGGGTTTTTTCAATTTTACATTTTAAAATTAAATGTCAAACAATATTAAATATTTAACAAATTGTATATTATTTATAACTTGTATAGTTTCAGAAATATTGTACTTGAAAATAGATTCATTCTTGCTGGGTCAACTTCTAACAAAATTTTAAGTTCAAGTATATTAATTACTGAGGCAAATTTGTTAATGTATTTTATTTTATAGTAGTTGATATTATTTTATTATTAAATGGAGAGCAATAATAAATAAATATTTAATAACCAATTTTTTACAGATAACTTTTATGTTTATCAAAATATAGCTATATTTAGCTATATATTTATAGTATTACACATGATGGCACAGCCTTTGAACAAATTTTCAAGCTCAAAAATTTCAAAAACTGAGCTGGAATTTATGTATTTAATTTAATTTATAATTAAATGGAAAATATTATTTAATATTTAACATATGACAGATTGTTGATAACTTGAATAGTTACTGAAGTATATTTATCGAAAATAGTATTACTCTTGCTGGGTCAATCTATAACGAAATTTCAAGCGCATTTAAAAGCAAATTTGCTATAAATAAATAAATAATGTAATAGATTAACTTTAAATGATATATTTATAAAAAGCTTTTGTGGGCGTGGCATAAGATATAGCTGACATACATATCTATACTTACATATACATATACTAACCATATGTATATCTATATGTCTGTCTCTCTGTCTATCTCTCAGTCTGTCTCTCCGTCTGTCTGCCTAACCAAAGCAAGGAATGAAAATGAGCAGCAGAAGATCATTAATGTTGTCTATATGTATGCAGCAATATTTCTTTACATTTAAAGTGAAGTTAAACTCATTTAGAATGCTTGACGCAGCAGCGAGTGTTCTCATTGGTCACTTCACGGCCGACTGCAGCGACCGCAGCGACCGCAGCTCGACGCAGGCTCAACATTTGAGCTCGCCTTGGAGTTTGAGTGAAAGTCGCCCTATATAAGGAGCAGCAGCTGCAGCATTTCTTCAGTCGTCCAGGCCCGGTGGGGGTCAGTAGTGCAGTGCAGTAAAGTGAAAGTGAAGTGAAGTGAAGTGAAGTGAAGTGAAGTGAAGTGAAGTGAAGTGTGGTCAGGTAAATATTTAAATAGTTAATATTATTAAGTATTTTAAGCACAATTATAATAGTTGTAAATAATTCTTCAGAATTGTTTAAATATTAATTAAAAGAGCAACATAGTGTTAGTGATCGTTGAGCTAAGCAATAAAGACTTAGCAAAAACAGACTTAAAGCAAAGACTTAGACTTAGAGAAAAGACTTGGAGGAAAAACTTAGGCTTAGACTTAGAGCAAAGACTTGGAGGAAAACCTTAGACTTAGAGCAAAGACTTGGAGCAAAGACTTGGAGCAAAGACTTGGAGCAAAGACTTAGACTTAGAGCAAAGACTTGAAGGAAAGCCTTATACTTAGACTTAGAGCAAAGAATTTTAGGAAAACCTTAAACTTAAAGCAAAGATTTAGAATTAGAGCAAAGACTTAGACTTGGAGCAAAGACTAAGACTTAAAGAATAGACTTAGAGCAAAGACTTAGAGCAAAGACTTAGTGCTAAGACTTAGAGCAAAAACTTAGAGCAAAAACTTAGAGCAAAGACTTAGAGCTAAGACTTAGAGCAAAAACTTAGAGCAAAAACGTAGAGCAAAGACTTAGAGCAAAGACTTAAAGCAAAGACTAGGAGCAAAGACTTAGTATTTATAAAGCTAAAGCATCACAAGTTTTGCAATTGAATTCATGTTGAGCTGTTCTATAGACAGATCTATATTTATATCATTTTCAGCTATTTTATTTTAATTTTGAGCGCGCATCAGTCAGTCGTGTATGCCACATTCTGTGCTGTTTCTATTTTCAGTGGACTCAGTTGCATTCACATTTGGCGTCGTCAGCTTCAACGTTCTCGTTGTCGTCGTCCTCGTCGTCGTCGTCGTCGTTGTGTTTCATGCGATTTGTGTACTTCCGGCTTAGTGGCCGCTGCATTGGACTGGGCTGGGTAACTCTGCATGTGTGTGAGTGTGTCCATGTGTGTGTGTGTGTATATGTTTTCCAATCCAAAATGGGTTATACACTGGACAGCGGGCACTTCACCGATGTTGCTCTGACCGCCTGTTTTTAATTGCGCGCCACGCTCAAATAGGATTTGTGCATTGTTTTCTGTGGTGGATTTTATATAGAGACTCGCCTCCTGCTACCCTCTCCTCCTCCCTCTCCTGCTCCCTCTCCTCCTCCCCCTCCAGCTGTTTTTTCTTCATTTGCCGCATTAAATGAAATCTCAGCGCTGCATTTACTTTTTTTTTTTTTTGGTTGCATTTTAATGTCAGTTTAATTCAATACCCAAGCGAATCTCTAATGCGCCTGGAGCAGCGTTAGGGGTAGGGATAGGGGTAGTGCTAGTAGGGGCTGCTGCAACCTCTTTTGTATTGCAACTGTAATTAAATTGTGGCCCAGCCTGGACATTTCTTTTTGTTTTAGTCGTATATATGCGTACTCAATTTGAATGAACGACCCGCTACAATGTTGCAAACAGATTAGAGAGGAGCTGGAAGAGGCAATAGGGATAGGGATATCAACTGTAATAGATGTGTAGAGAACAGAGCGCAGACAAGCATATCAGTTTGATAGTTTACTAATTAAATAAAGTTCTATATGAATAACATATCAATATAGCTCATGAAAACTAGCATGTTGAAGTTCTGACAGCAGCTTCTCACATTAATTAGAAATATAATAAAAAATAACAATTAGTTTAACTTTAATTTCATTTCTATTGTATAATATCCGCTTAATTATCAAAATAATTCATGATGAAATTCGCTATTTTTATATATAAATATAAATTATATAAATGCACGATATTTGTCATTTCGATTATTTTATTTATTATTTTTTTATTATATAAAAAAATAAGAAACTAAAGAAAATAAAATAAAAAAGAAAAAACAATTAGTAAATAAAATATAAGTAAATAAAAAAAATAAACAATTAAAAAAAAGTACAAAATTTAAAAATAAAATAAATTCGATATTATCATATATACATATTTAAAAAAAAAAATTATAGCATTTAAAATGAACAGAAAATATACCAAAATATAAAATACTTAATCAAAATAAGTAAATAAAGGAACAAAATTATATGCGATATTTTAACATTTTAACATATAATTAAGATAAATTATTTTTACATATAATGTTAAATAAACTTAAAAATATTAATAATAAAATAATAATAAAAAAGAAAATATACAAAAAATATTTTTAAAAACTTAATTAAAATAAATAAATAAAAGTAAAAAATTCGGTATTGTAACATATTAACATATAATTAAGATTAATTATTTTCACATATAATTATAAATAAACTTAAAAAATTTTAATATAATTAATTTTATTTATTATAAATTATAAATAAACTTAAAATTTTTAAATATAATTAACTTTATTATAATAAAATATATAATTTATAACTATAAATTTCATATTACTTTCACATATTCATATAAATTATTATGAATTATTTATTTATTTATTTAATTGTTAATAGAATTAATTCTAAATAACAATTTGGTTTTATATCAGAGCAACAAAGTCCTTCAGGCAGAATTATGATGAATTAAAGCTTATTATTGCATATAAATAGATATAATTATACATTCTCTAATTCCCCTACAAATCCAATAAGAATTTAATAGATCTAATCTCTCTCGTTGGACATCACGAAAACTGTCCAGTTCTTGATATGGGAATTTATTAAGCTGCCTATGCCTTTTGGCTTTGGCTGCAACTTTAATGAATGGCAATCACTTTGGGGGCTTAACGCACAAAGCCGCAAACAAAGGGGACAAATGAAAGTCAAACTGGCTCACTGGCAATAAAACAATGAAAATTGAAATCCAATAAGAAAAGCGCGGCAATAAATCAAATTGAAATTTAATTAAAAGTCGCCAACACGCTTGACACAAAGGAGCACAGCAGGTGCTGGAGAGCGCGAGAGAGAGAGAGAGAGAGAGAGGGAGATGGGTTGGACAGGTGAGTGTGGAGGCAGGTGGGGTCAAATGAATCTGCACAGCTGGCCATATGTTTAGTGGGCGTGGCACTGTCTCAATTATGAGAGCAGCATACAGAGATTGTAGCAGATGCGACATAATTTCACTTGTAAATATTTAAAATGCAGCAAGAGCGTAAAATTGTGGTTACACACATACATACAGACCCACACACACAAACAGACACAGAGACACACCTCCACACACACGTAATGTATACATGAGAATGTAAATATGTCGAGGTGTTTGCTGTAGTCGAAGAAAATAACTTGAATAATGTGTGCAAACACTTGAAACGATGTGTGGGTGTATGTGTGTGTGTGTGCGTGGCTGTGCGTATGTAATTACAAAGTACACACTCACACACACAGCTGCACACAATATACAAAACACTGCATAAATATTTATTGTGTATTCGATGTCGTATTGCCAACGGCAACGCGGCGTATGAGTGATTTTTGCTTTGATTCCAACCACAAAACGAACGCATAAATATCATCAAAAGGTAAAAACAAATACATAAATATATATAAATTTCATATATACATACATATTTATCTAAATACATCAATTTATACATTTGCGGTCAACAGGCATTTCAATTGCTCTAATTTATATTTAAAATCATATTTTATATTTCATATATATTTTATGCAAATTTAATTTAATTTGGTTAATTTATTTCTATTTTTTTGATTGGCTTTTGACATTCACAATTGAATTAGTATTTGACAGCTGCATTCACAATAGACAAATTTTCCGAAATAATTGAAATTACACAGAATAACAATTTGAATTTGTTCAATATTGATGAATATCAGCAAATTGCGTTAATTTACATAGATTATGTAATCTGTACAAATGTTAGCTTAGATTATGTTATGTTAGATTAGTTGTTAACATAGCCTATACACCGTATATATCTCAGAAATGTTAGCTTAGATAATGTAATGTTAGGAGACATTAAAATGTTTATGTTGTCATTGTAAATGTTAGCTTGAATTTTTTAATTTCTCTATTAATGTTAACTTAGTTTATGTTATCGCACTTAATATTAACATAAACTGTTTATGTTATCTTTATCAATGTTATCTTTGATTATTCAATTTCTCTATGAATGCTAACATTGTTTATGTTACCTCACTAAATGTTAGCATATTAGATATTGAATGATTAGATTATGAATGATTTTAAATTCTAACAAATTTTATTTACAGACTTAAAAGAGTCCAACATAAGTACCTGCCTCATTTATCTTCCGAAAATTTCGGGCTCGTACATAGTTCATAAGTAGTTTCATTCACAAGCTTTATATCATCGCTTATGCACATTTTTCGAATTTTCATTTTCAATTTGAAGTCTTACAGTTGTTTTAAAAATGAAACCCAATTTATAATAATAGAAATCTTTCAAAAAAATTTATTTTCTCTCTTTAAGTGACAAAAGTTGGGCTATCTTCATAAATGTTAACTTTAAATATGTAAAGCCTATATAAATGTTAACATTGTTTACAATATCTAGAAATGTTATATATAAATTAAAAATAATTTATGTAATCTTCATATATATAAAGTTCTTTTGCCCTATTTTTGGTCTGCTATAATTTATTAATTGTGTTGTTAAGATAACAAATTGAAAAAAAAAAAAATATATATATATATACAAATAAATAACATTTCTAGAGACTTTACATAATCTAATTTAATATTTATTGGGATTTTGTTTTATAAATTTGTATACAAAAATTAAATTAGATTATGCCAAGTCCCTATGAATATTATTATTATTATTTTTTTTTTCAATTTGTTAACTTAACAACACAATTTATTATTTAATAATATTACAAAAATATAAAAAAAATCCCAATAAATATTAAATTAGATTTTGTAAAGTCTCTATGAATATTATTTATTTAGCAAATAAACTTATGAATTCATTTACTATAGACATTAGCTTAGAGAGCTGCTCAGGTCTCTAGTCGTGCACTTCCTAGTCCAGGTATATCCTAGTCAAGCAATCCTCCGAGTCTTAACCCCTCCTACTTGTTATTCATATAAAGTAAATCAGTTTTATCTCTTCAAGCAGTAAAAAAAGAGAATGGAAACCAGCTTTAGTTTCCCTACTTCAGATGCTGCTTAAAGTTGAAAAGGAATTGCACTTCCTGCTGGCTATTAAATATTTAACAGTTTTAACCATTTCGACGTTCGTTTGTTCAGTGGGGCAGCTGCTCACATATGATGACATGATCCACATATGGAATTCGAGTTTAATATGCTTAGTAAAATAAAAATGAATGCCAAGGCACTTTGCTTTATGGCTGGCATAAAGTTGATGCGACTCGGCGGGAATACAAAGGAAAATTAAATAAAGGCCGAAGCGGAAAAGTGAGCGAGACAAGGATTCAAAAGGAGCAACTAGGGGGAGAGAGGAAAGCAGGAGGCATCTCGAGTTCAGGTGACAGAAACAGGTGAAAGAAACAGATGATGTAGAAAAATGTCAGCGGCGACAAGAAAAAGTTGTAAGTGTCAGTTCAAAAAGCAGTTGCCGTCTGGGTGGTTGGGTGGTTGGGGTGGTTGGGGTGGTTGGGGTGGTTCCGTGGGTGGTTTTATACGTTGTCAAAGCATAAAAAAAAGAAATGAACATTTGGCGGCAACATTCGGCGCTGTTTTTGACACCTGCGCTCACAACTTGCCCTTGCGAAGAAGACGAAGACGGGAAATGAGAAAATAAGCAGCAGACGCGGAACGCTGAGCCAAGATATCGGTAACGGTGGGGGCTGGGGGATGGCCAATAAGAGGAGAGAGTGTGGGGAGGGGGCGCGATAAAAAGCAACTTGGCCAGCATTTAAAATGGCGAAACCTTCCGACCAAATTTCGCCTTTAACTTTTTTACGTTTTGCGCGCATCGAGTGAAAGCGTCTCCCAATTGCCCGTCTAATTGGCATGCAGAGGTCGTCTGCAGGTCACGCTAAGAGCACTCACAAGTGCCGAGTTTAGGGTAATCAAAGTTGTAATGTTACAAATATATAGATGTGTTTATATGTGAGTAGGTATATGTATGATGGGAAATTGTTAACAGAAGTTGGACGTATTTTATTTACAAAAAAAAAAAAAAAAAAAAAAAAAATAATATATATATATATATATATATATATATATATATATATATATATATATATATATATATATATATATATATATATATATATATATATATATATATATATATATATATATATATATATATATATATATATATATATACATATATTTATAAATAAAATATAATATAATAAAAAAATATAGTAAATATAGATAAGATAAAAACAATGCTATACTATTAAATATTACAATAAAATAAATATCAAAAATTTAATACCTAATATAAATGATACAAGTTGGTTGTATTTAATTTACAAAGTTTTATAAATAGGAACAAAAGATAAGTAATATATTAAATAATATTAAAATATTAAATATAAATTTTATATTTTAAATATTTTAAAATATTTTTTAAAAATATAAAAACATAATATAATTTGTAGAAGTGAAATAAATTTAATTAAAATTAAAAAATATATAAATAATAATATTTTATATATATAAAAAACTTTTATCTAATAAAAAATATAATTAAAATCTTAAAAGATATTTTTATTTCATGTTGAATATTATATAATACTAACAAAAATAAAATAAAAAAATTCAAGAAAAAATAATATTAAATATTATAAAAATATTGATTAATTTTAAACAAAGTACAAAAATAAAACCAAAATAAATTAAAAAAAAAATATTATATTGTTTTTATATTATTTTATAATATTAAATAAATTACAAAATAAAAAGATGTATTATATAATATTAAAGAAAAGATATATAAAAATAAAAAATTAATAAAAATAAATACAAAAAATTAATATATTACAATATTTTTATATTATACAACGTTAAATAAAATATATTACAATATTTTTAATATTATACAACGTTAAATAAAATATTTAAAAAATTAATAAAAATAAGTAAAATAACAAATAAAAATAAAAATATTATATATGTATGTAGTATGTGTTCTTTGTATAAATACATATGTACATACATACAGAAGTATGTATGTACAAGTAAACATAAAAAAATATTTCAGGTCTAAAAATCAATATCTTTGACTAAATTCAACGTATGACATTAAAGAACATTAATTAAACAGTGCGCTTCAACACACAGAAAAAATTGATATGCTCTACTGTAGAATGTCCAAATTGAAAGAATGCCCAAATATCTCTCATTTATTTTAATGCTCTTATAACATACACACACTCACATATGTACATACATACATGTTTATGTATGCACAAACATAACTCCGTACGTTGCTGCCCTTGCCTAACTCCTTCATAATGTACATGTATAAAGAAAACATGTTTGGACCTGTCTAATCTGAGCACAAGCAAGTGTGCGCTGAGCACGTGCTGTCGGCTATGGAGCATCAGCTGTTGGCACGTAAACAAACGCCATATGATGGCGAATGTCGCAAAGCAAGACAGAGAGTGAAAGAGAGCGTGTCAGATTAATGCTCTCCGACAAAGCTTTTACGCTCTCCCCCACTCAGATAAACTCAACCGATTCGCTCAGAAGCATGCTAAAGCAAAACTTCACTTTCATTTACAGTTACAGTTACAACTATAGACACAGCGTATACAGCCATAGCTATAGCTATAGCCGCAGCAGCTTTCAGTGTCGACGTCAGTTTGCCGTGGCAAGCCAAAGCTTCAGGTCGTCGTGTCCGTCTGCCATTTCGCGCTCGTCACACAGCCAACCGATTGGCAATCGCTATTTGGTGCTAACTTCGTGCAGGTCGCTGACGCGCGCGCTCAGTTCTTGTGCAAACGGCATCAGGATAACACACTCCACACGGTCGACTCCACACAGCCGACGGCAAAACGGGCGCTGCCATTTCGTAAGACGTCGCCAACCGTCGCATTGTGTAATAATTTGCCTCGCAATGATAAAAATTAAATTTAATGTTCTAACGCAGACCGGAACAGTATAGCTTTTATCTCGGCTCGTGCGAACCCTATTTAACTAATAAAAATGAAGAAAATAAATAAATAAATAAAAAAGAGCAGCAAGTGTACGTGCCACGTCCATCAATCGGCAACAGGAAATCCGCCCGCACTCCTGATTTTGGGTTTCACTTGACTGGATTTGTTTTATGTTGCCCTTTTCGCCATATGCACACCCGGTTTTGATTTTTATTGCCGCTTCGACGTTTCACGTTCCACGTTTCGCTTTCGGACTTTCGAGACCCTCAGAGCTCTCTAGGTTTTCCAACTTTCAACTTTTCTTTTTTGTTTTTAACTAAACAAAACCTCTCGGCCCTTTTTTGTTTTTTTGAAATACTAAGCAGCAAGCTGTAATTATATTTCTTATATTTTCACCAGCCAAAAGTTTGTTTTAATAACTCCAAAAAGGGCTACGTAAAGCTTAAACTTCGACGGACTCTTTGTTTTGAAGTTTTGGGACACTTTTGATGTAATTTACTTGGTGTTGAAAAAAATTAAATTTGTGAACAAATACCTAGAAGAGTTGGGAAAATAGCTATAAAGTATGGAGACATCATTTAATAATGACTTAAAAGTTAATCGAATAAGAAAATGAAACATAAGATATTGATAAATACAAAGTTTTCCGTTAAGTTCCAGAAATCTGAGAAATCCATTTTTATTTTTTATTTTATTAAAACTTAAGTGCTCATGCCATTCAAATTTACTTTTCGTACTTCAGAAGCCATCCGCATTAATTGTCAGTTCCTTCCTTCTTTTTTATTAAACTGTTTCATTTTTAGTTCCATCTTTGATAAAAGTGTTCAACATATGTATAAAAGCACTGAAATTAATAGAAAATACGAACTCCTTTTGATAGTGATTTGAAATTTATATACATATAATATGTTTGTTTGTATACATGTAACAAATTTTTTTTTAGATATTTTTAATAAATATAATGAATATTTTTAAAGTATATACTTAAAATATCTATTCAATAGGTTTTAATTATATTTTCAATATTATAGATATATATTCAACATTTTTCAAATATATATTCAATATTTTTTTAAAATATATATTTAAAATATTAATTCTATATTTTTTAAATATAAATTTAATATTTTTAAAATATATATTTATAAATATAAATATAAGTTCCGTATTTTTTACTTTAAATAAAAATTCAATATCTTTTCAATAATTACAGGAATAATTAAATATTTTCTGGTGAACAAGTTTATATTTATTTTTTTTTTTACTCAAGAAAAGCTAATTTTTTCTAATATATGTCAAATATTTTCAAAAAGTAAAGGTTTCAAAAAATTCAAAAGTTATTCTATATATTTTTTTATAAAAACTGCAATTTTTGAATAAAATTTTATTTATGTATTAAACTTTTCAAAGCTTCTATGGCTCCACAATATTGCTTTAGCTACAAGTCAAAAACTGAATTTCCAAAATATTTTCTGTAGATTATGAACCAACAAAATTAAATTTTCTACTTCAATTTAGTTGAAATGAGCTGGAAAATAAATTTTCTAAAATTCACTTTGAAATTTGAAGAAGTTTTCAAAGAGCCACAAATTAGCTATAGCTTCATAAGCAAAACTCTAGTATTTATGATTAGATTTTCATGAGATTCAAAAAATAAGAGAAATCACAAAATTTAAACACATATTTTGTTGTCCAGTGTATAGAGTTAGCCGCGTATTAATTATGAATTAACTTAGCTACATGAAAATGTTCATTTATGACAGAGTGTGGACGTTTCGGGTAAATGTTGTTAATAAATCCAACAACTTGGGATATTATGTATAATAAAGCATTTCATTGCGAGTCCCTCGAGTCCGCTGAGTCCGCAGAGTCCGCTGAGCCGCCGTCGAGTGCCCCAGGACGAACGTAAAAATGACAGCCATTTCTCAACTGCCGCCGGAGCAGCAGAGTCGGACTCGAAGCCAGCCGCATCATTCTTCATTAGAGCGCCGACATGTCAAGGACCATTTTTGGCCGCTTTTGATATGTTCACAAATGCATTTCCATAGCTGTAAAAAAGAAGTAAAAGCATTGCAGTCGGGCGTTACCGACTGTAGACTACTTATTCACAGCCCAAATTTGCCACGCATTCAATGGGTATATATATATATTATTTGTGTGAGGATATCAACAGTAATTTAGTCGCTAAATTTTAAGTTTCTAGCTCTAAAACTGTGGAAAATACAATTTTTCCAGATTTTCCATGCTCCTAATGGGCTTAGATATATTCGTCATATCTTATTCACTTTGGACTATCAACTCAAGTATGTAATCCAAACTTTCTGTGATACCGTCAAATGAATTTTCTGATTCCCCACGCTCTTAGTGGGCGAATCGGGAAAATCTTGACAATTTATAATTCGAGGATATACACGAGTATATGTTCCAAGTTTCAAGTCTCTAGCTTCAATAGTGTAGAAATGGTTTGGCTTCATACAGAGAGACGAAAAGCGGACATTGCACATAACCAATATACTCATTTCACTTTCGAGAATGAGTATAAAAAAACTGAAAAAAAAACCACGAATGCAATGCCAAGCAGAAAACGACCTCAAAAAATGTTTGTAGCACTCGGCTACAGAAACGGTGTGCTTTAGAGCTTGAAAAATTGCAGCAATTAGTGTGCCTGGAGGTCAACCAACCAACCAGCCAAGCATCCAGTCAGCCAACCAGCCAGCCAGAGAGTGGAGTGGAGTGGAGTTGTAGCCTGGAACCTGCGTCCAAGAAATATGTGACACTCATTTTTTTGGCTCTTTTTTTTGGCGTTTTTTAAAGCTTTTTCTCTCTGTTTGCATGCGGCATGCGACAAGCTCTAAACGATTTTAAAGTAAGAAGTGCGAATGGAAGTTTGGCTGGAGTAAATACCACTGTGACACAGGTGGCCTTAAGCAGGAGATATTTCAATGAAAAGTTATTATTTGTATGCCCATTCAGTGTGTTTGTGAGGAGGGTATATTGGTTTTGTGTAAGATTTGTTTGAGTTTCAGGTAGAAGTTTTTAGAGCTGGATTAGTTTTATATAGATGCTGGAGATACTTGAATGAAAAATCCTGGTTTAATGCTCTATCAGTGTAGGTTGAAAGGCCATATAGAGATTATGCAAGGTTTAACTGTGCTTTAGGGTGACATTTTTTATTTTTTTTAATGCAAGATATTTTATTGAAACATCATTTTTTAATACTTGTCAACTATGTGTTGAAAAGGCATATTAGTTGTTTGAAAGATTTGTGGAGCTAGATTAAAAATTTTGGATATTATGAAACAGAAAATATTTGAATAAAAGTAAAATTGTTATATACTTAGTTGTTGTAAAGAGATTATATTGCTTATGAAAGATTTTTCTTTAATTTATGCACACACTTTTAAAGCTATATTGCTTCAATACGAATTTTTCTACTTATGCTTGTGCAGTAAGTGCTAAAAGAGCATATTGGTTTTATTTAAGACCTATCAATAGTTTTATTGCTCGATTTTTTAAAGCTACTTTTGTTTGTACTTGATGTTGAAGTTTCATATATCTATAATCTATTTTATTTCTGCCTCATATAAAAAGATGAAAACTAAAGAGCCACACATGGAATGCTGAATGTTAGATGTGCAATGTGAAAAGTGAAACGTGGCTCGTGAAACGTGCATCAGGAAATGTGGCACGTGCAACGCGAAGAAAATCGTGAAAAGCTGCGCGGTTTTAGAGTTGAACTCTTTTTAGTCATTTAGCCGAAGATTCCATTGCGTAAAATGATTTCTTATGCTCTTCCACACGATGTGACAGAAGAGTATATTGGTTTTATGCAGTGGAAGTTATTGAGGAACCATTTGTTGTTGATGAGATTCAAAATCGTATAGACTAAATACTTGCAGATATGATAACCGATATACTACAGTTCAATATACAGATACTAGAGACTCAACGCATATTGAGTATAGTAAAGAGAAACTCTCTATCTCTTTTAAAGATCAAAATAAATTTGGAAGTCTAAATACAACCTTTTCAACTAATAAATCAATAAATTTATTTAAGTTTTGTGAGGGTTTTCTTTCTATTTTCACTTTTATTATTCACGCAGCTTATCTACTTGAACTGACAGAATGCTATTCCTCTTCTGCAAATGAGATTCTAATTGAGTATCGATGGCATTACAGTTAAGTATCGATAGACTTATAGTTAGGGATCGTTATTTAATTATAGTGCTATTACCTCTAATTCCTATTGGCTTGCTATAGATATTATTTAGCTTTTTCTTAAATTATGCTTGGCTTTCAAGCAGAGTTCATCATCAGATCAGGGCAGTTCTTCGTTGAACTGCAACATTCCTAATAATTTTTAAAGATATTATTTTAGATTTGCCATAATTTAAATAATTCAATTCATGCAAATGAGTTGTAGAAAATTCATTATTCAGTGCATAAAATATCATTATAAAATAGCATAGAAAATCATATTCAACTCCTATTACCAACTATATTCAACGACCCAAAACAATTCAGCCATAAAACAGACTGAAATTTAAAGCGACAGCTCGTTAACGCGATGGCTAAAATAATAAATCCATTTAGGCAGCGAAACTACAAGAATTTATTATAAATAAAAATATATGCATATACATATTGTTAATAACTGTGCATATATTATTAATTGCTGTTAAATTAATAACAAATATTGCATAACAAATAAAGTGGGCGGATTATTGAATCAGTTATTTGCATATTTCATAATTCACATTTATTACAAAATTCCAACTTTTTTTTAGCAATTAAAAATGAAACAATAAAAGCGAGAGAAAGAGAGAGAGCGAGTGTGAGTGTAAAAGTGGCAAATAATTAAAAAAATATATATTAATATATATATTGAGAAATTATTATTATTACAAAAATAAAGTGAAAAAAGAAGTGTTTTGAGTGCAAAATGAGCGAGAGCAAAGGCGCTTTGTATCGAAATCAGCTGCAAAAGCCGAAGCAGAAACCAAAACCGAAACCGAAACAGAATCAACAAGCGAATCGCTGTTGGAAGCGTCGCATCGCCAAAGGATCAACAGTCGGCAGGAGCAGGACATCGATGGGGCTGAACAATAGAGGAGCAGCTGTCGCTGGTTTCGGGCTGCTCTTTGGGCTGTTGCTGCTGCTGCAGCTGTTGGCAGCGACACAGTCAACGCCGTCGCCCTCAACCATGCCACAGAAGCGAGGTAAGTACAGCAGCTTCTCTTACTCTTCTTCTTACTCTACATCATCATCTGCCTCTGCCTCTGCTTCTTCTTCTTGTTGTTGGCTGTCGGCAAACGCCATTGTGGTTGGGGCTGGGGGAAATGGCAAATAAATGTCAAATAACAGTGGCTCCCAATGTCGCTCGCACACAAACACACACACACACACACACACACATGGATATATTGGCCATTGTTGTGCACTCTATGTGTGTGTGTGTGTGTGTGGCGGGTAAATAGGCAAAAAGACGTCAGCACAAAAGGCGCAGCACGTTGCGTATACGCGCTGTTGCTCTTTGGCCCCTCCCCACCTCTCAGCCCGGAGCTGCCGCTGACATCTTGAGTTTGCCTTTGATATTAACTATGGCCAAGGCTGGAGTGGAAGGGGGAGGGCTGAAAGGGGGTAGGGCTTTATATTTTATTAACATTGCATTGCTTCCAACTCGCTGACATAATAGAAAATTGAATTGCAGCAGCAGCAGCAGCAGCAACAACAACAGCAACAACAACAGCAACAACAACAACAACAACAACAACAACAACAACAACAACAACAACAACAACAACAACAACAACAACAACAGCTGCTGCTGCTGGCTGTGGCAATCTTGTTTACAGCCAATGCAATGCTTGGCAATTAGCTGAACATCGCTGAAGTATACAAAACATAATTAAGGCCAGGCACTGTTCGAGTGCTCTGCAGCTAATCCCAATGATGAACAGGTTTTGAACAAGAGAGATTACAGGGTGAAAAGTGTGTTGGGACTTAATCAATATTTTTGAATTGATAGAAGAACAAAAAGAAGAATCTATATAGAAATGCTTATTAAAACATGTAAATATATATAGATATAAAATATAAATATAAATACTAAATTAAGAATATATATAAATACATATAAATATATAAGAATGTATATATATAATATATACATATAATCATAATTATAATTAAATATTTATATTTATATAAATTTGTTATTTAATTGGATTACTTTTTTTAAATCTAGAATATTATTATTTATTATGTTATTAATATATTATATTACTATTTATTATTTAACAAATTTATTAAAATATTATTTATATATTTATATTAATATTTAATTATTTTTAAACTAGTAACTAACGTAATTTAATACAATACGTACCTTAACATTTCTAAAATTATTATTTTTTTTGTAAATTGGAAGTTAAATGGATAGCCTGTCTTCTACCAAATACAGCTCCCACAACGCAGCGCGGAAAAATGGCCTATATATTGATCCAACTGACAGATTGGGCTTGCAATATGCTAAATGTTTATTGTTCATGTTTTGCTTAAGATGCGAACAGCCAATTTTATTTATGGACTAAAATATGTGATGAAATATGTTTCATGCTGCTATTGCTCGCTGTTAGTTGAGAAGATTAATACTTAATAGCTCAGATACTGTCTCGCATTTTCTCTTTCTCTGCTTTTCTAACTCTCTCTCTCTCTTTTTCTTTCGGTGTTTGTCTCTTTACCACTCAATATATTCACTAAATATCACTCTTTCTCTGTTTCAAACTTTATGTGAATATCTCTCTTCCTCTCTCTCTCTCTCTCTCTATTTCTTTCGGTGTTGTATCCTTTGTATATCTTTTATATATCTCTTACTCTCCAATTTTATCGGCGAGTGATTTTTTTTCTCGCTCTCTCTTTCTCTTTTCGGTGTTTGCCGCTCCATCTACCTATATATTCTCTATATCTCAATCTCTCACTTTCTCATTTTTGTTTTTCATTTTCTCTCTCTCTTTCTGTCATTCCTTCCCTCATTTTGGGTATCACTTTTACTAGTCTAACTACTTTTGCCTTTCTCCCTATCTATTTTTCTCATGCTGTCTTTTCTCCCTCTTTCTCACCTTCACTCTAACTTTCTCTAGATATATTTACATCTCTGTCACTGTGTATCTCTTTACTGTTTCCCTCTGCCTTTCTCTATGTATGACTTCATATCTCACAAGCGTTCTCTCTCTTCTACTCTATCTTTCTCTATACATTAATGTTTTTCTGTCGTATCACTCTCTTACACTCCCCCTCCCTCTTTTTCCCTCCCTATTTCCTGCTCACTGTCATAGGCATCTGCTGTTATTCCTGTTAACATTCAATATTGTCAAATAGTCTCCAATCTAGCATATCTCAGGCTTTCCACCCAACTGCGTGAGCTGCCGCTGCTTTTGTCTCTAGGCCTCCGTCTCCATTCAGCTTCTTCATCCGGCTGCTGTCGCGCCTTTTTACGCATGGCTCACAGCTCTGGCTACGGCCATGGCTATGGGCCATGGCTAGGTACTTGTTAGCCAAGCCGTCGCACAGCTGTCGCCGCAGCTTGGATCAGCATGAACTTTTGCTTTCATTTCACGCTGGGGAGCAATATTGTGGCCTTTTTTTGCTCTCTGCTTAGCTGCGCTGAGCTGAGCTGGGCTGCTCCGCTTTGAAGTTGACTCCATGACCGGATGAGCAGATGCCGCGACTCGACTCGAGTGCTGCCAATCCAATTCAGTCAGCAGCATGCTTCATTTTATTATGCAACGAAAGAAACAGAGAGAGAGAGAGAGAGAGAGAGAGAGAGAGAGGCAGGAGAGAGTACCTAAAATAAAGAAACTTCGCCCAAAAAACTTACTTGTTTTGTATATAAGTATAAATTTGGCGAAACAAAAAACTTGACGCGACATTGTCGTAAATAAGAGACAAAAACTTTTCTATCCAAGCGTTTCCCAGCTACTATAAATATATCCCTGTTAGTTATCTGGTGTCAGAGACAAAAAAAAAAAAAAAAGAACTAAAAGAAGAAAGAAACTTGTGAATGAATATGATAAGTTTGTTGTTGCTTTACGCATTGTTATTGTTTGAGGGGGAGTCGAGGTGGCGAGTGGCGAAAGGCAACTGGGAGCTGGGAGCTGGGAGCTGGGAGCTGCCATAAATTTGTGCTAATCCAATGTGGGCACAGTTTATAGGTGAAGTGAACTTTATGGATACTTGAGCGCCAAGTTGGGAGATACTTTATGATATTTCTCATATGCATGACTGCCAGTGTGTGTGTATGTGTGTGTGTGTATATATATTGCTTGAAAGTTTTATGACTTGTGAAGCATGAAATGTGCAACAAATTGTGGCTGAAAGATGAGCATAGACCAGAAGCGGAACACTCTATCATATATGTATATGTATGTGTGTGATTGAATGATACGTTTAATATTTCCCCAGTCAATTGGCTTGTGTTAAATATCAAAGTTTCTATTGCCTATATGAGAGACTAATAAAGTAGGTGGGAGAAACTGGGCAATGTCTAATGTGAAATATGATTAATTAAAGAACTTTTGATACCCATTGGGAATGGGAATACAGGTTGTGTATAATGGGCTTTTGATAATCTGTATAACAGGCGAAAAGAGACATGGCAGACACTGTCTCTAATTCTCGACGTTTCTCTACTCATTTATATTTATATATCACTCTCTATGTCTCTATCTATCTTTGTCTTTCTTTCTCTCATTCACAGTCTCAATTTATCTCTCTACTTCAATGTCTCTCTCAAAATCTCTTTCAATTGTACTCTTTATCTCTCGCTCACTTACAGTCTTATTCTTTTATTCTTTTACTCTTTCTATCTCTCACTCGTTTGCAGTCTCTATATCTCTCTCTTTCTCTCTCTCATTATCTATCTATTTTACCATTTCTTCCACTCTCTATGTTTCTCGCACTACATCTCTATGTATCTACCTGTGTCTTTCCCTCTCTCGATGTCTATCTCTCTGTTTTTTTTTCAGTCTCTCTCTCTCTCTCTCTCTCACTCTTTCTTTCTCTCTCAATTTCGCTATTTCTGTCTATCTTTTTCTGCCTGTACATCTTTCTATTCATTTTCTTGTATCTAGTTCTCATAATCTTTGCCTCTCTTCCCCTTCTGTCTCTCTCTCTCTCTTTCTCTTTTTGTTTTCATTTCTTTTTCTCTCAATTTGTTTACCTCTGTCTCTTTCTTCTCTTGACATATCTCTCCCTCTCACTTACAGTCTTTAGATGCTTAAGTAGACATCTTGCTTCATACCTCTCTCTCTCTCTCCATCCTTCTTGGCATAGCTCTTTGTCTATGGGCCTGTCTCTTTTCTTCTCTCTTTCCGATCGCTATCCTTTTTATTATGCTGTCTTTTCAAATATCTCCTTCTCTCTCACTCAAAGTCTTTTAGATATCTCTATACCTGTCTTTTACACCTTAGAAAATCATAACCCAATAAAACTCTTTCAGAAGTCAGAGAATGATTACAATTAACTTCACAACATATTCTTTAGTTCATCATTACAAACAAAGAATGAAACTCAATTTCATACCACACGCTTGACCTCAAAGAAACGCTTCAGATAGTAGATCTCAATGATGGTCATGCCCAGTAGGAGTGAAGGTCCAAAGATTGACCAGGCCACCAGGCGAAAGTGCACATTGGCGCTGAGCTCCAGGTGTCCTTTGTAGCGCACATGCATGTACTCCTGCTCGTGCTTCATGACAATCATTTGGCTGGACAACTCATTGATGTACTCCTGCAGCACCGACTGTTCGACAACGTCATCAGCTCGCTTATGTGGATCGATGTAGTGGCTGAGATCCTTGACAACTGTGTAGTGAAACATGACAACTTTCGGAGTCAGCGTCGACCTCGAGTTGTCGAAGCACAATGTGTATTGGCCATCCTTGGAGGCCGCGAACGTATATTTGCCACTTGTCTCGGCCTCGGCATGGTAGATCATCTCATTGTCTGGTGCCATAATGTCCACGCCAATGTCCTTGAAGCCGCCCTCCATCACCTCAAAGCTAATCGCAATCTTGTCCTTCGTGTGTGCACGATCAAAGAAGCAAGACGTCTCATGGGCATCGACTGTGATCAAAAAGCCGCGAGCCGATTGCAACAACACTAAAATGCCTATTAAAATCAACATTTTGGAAATCGTCTTTTGAATTTGTAATAGTTTTATGCCTGTGGAGTTTGTATTTGTTCCGCTTTCGTCATACTACTTCAATGCACACTTGATGCAAAGGTGCTCGAGTCGAGTAGAGAGAGTAAAAAATTATATAAAATTATATATAATATAATAAAACATAATATAATATGAATTATTATTGTAAATATTTTCAAGTGAAAGAAAAATATTATATATAATAATATAAAAAAATATGACATTTTGAAATTAATTTAGTTTGGGTAAAAACTTTGAATTTTTTTTTGGTAAAGAGATATTCAGACTTAGAACTTGATTTTTTTTCTAAAGAAAAGAATTTTCATGCATAAAGGATCAATATATAATACTTAAATAAATATTTCTTTTCAGACTTACAGTTTTTTTTTTTTAATTTTAAATAATTAAATTTTTGTATTCTCAAATATTTTTTATGATTTTTCAAGTTTTGTTTTTATTTGATTTTTAGATTATTAAATTTTTGAATTCTCATTAATTTTTAATATTGTTTTTAAAATAAAAAATAAATTAATGAATAATAAATATAAATATATAAATATATATATATATATATATATATATATATATATATATATATATATATATATATATATATATAAATTGAATTACTTTCTCCTCTCTAACTAAAAAAAATATATGTAAATATAAAAAACTATATAAATATATAAAAACTTAGAAAGTAATTATGTGAATTTAAATTAAATATCTTTCACTCCTATTCATATAATTTTGACACAAATATATATACTCCTATTAATATGTACGAATTCTAGTTTATAGAAGCTTTGACCTCTATTTTATTATAACATAAAAAAATATTCCTTATATTCACAAATATATAAAATTTCTATAAAAATGCTGACTAATTTCATAATTATTTTAACATAAAAACCAAACTTTTTTAATCCATATTAAATCACTTTCATAGAAACATTCACCCACATTACTGCTATTCTTTTTCTTCTAATATTTATGTATATTTATATAAATTAACATTCCATTCAAAACAGCAAAAAACGATTTTAAAGCTAATTTAGTAAAATACTAAACAAAAATAGACAAACAAAATTAATAAAAGCAATAATTTCACATTTGCATTAAAATAAATTTCGAGTCTGATACTAATAAAATTTTTGCTGTTTTTTTTTTTTTTTTGGTTTTATTTTACTTTATTGTTATTGCTATGTTTTTTTGCGGAAACTGAAAACAGTTAAAATTTATTTGCCACATTTATAGAGTTATAAATTGCAATTTGTTTGCTATTTGTTCAACAATTAAAACTGAGCTTAGTTGGCAATTTTGGGGCGTAAAGAGAGAGATAGAGAGAGAGAGAGAGAGAGAGAGAGAGAGAGACAGAGAAGGGGGATAGATAGAGTGAGAGAAATTAAAAACCTTTTGTTGCTTTTTAGAGAGCACTTCAAAATGCTGCCCCAATGGCATTAAAAATGGATGACATTTTGACAATTGATGGCCGTGCGCCGTGCCAAGGAATCGATAACATAAAATATGCATTACCCAGTGTACATCAGAGCAAGAGCAAGAGCAAGAGCGTGAGCAGAGCAGACTGAAAGAATGGAATGAAATGGCTGGGATCGAAAAAGGGAGTCAAACTGGGCAGAATGAACTGGGGTGGGAAATATGCATTGCTGTTGCTTTTGCTGTTGCCTGGGACAGCTGCCAATTTGCAATTTGCTTTTATCATCTTAATTTGATTTGAATCGTATTTGTGTTCGAATTCTGCAAACCCCATCAAAATCAAAAGTTCACAATGGAATGCTGCGCAAATTAGCAGAGATATCAATTATTTATTATGTCATTATTTGATGTGCCTAATTGAAGTCCAAAAATCTTACTCCATGCACAGAATTCAAATATAAATGTTCAATTCATCAGCAGCAGAGCATGGTTTGAATGTCCTTTGTCAAAGTTGCAAATTTCAATAATTTTATGCTTACATATATCATTGTCGAAAATAATGGCAAAGGCTAGCTTAGTTTCTATATTGCATATATAATGAATAATGAGTTACATTTTCAATTTATGAATATGCATTAAAAAAAGGAAGCGAAAGTTCCTTTAAAAAAATGTGTATTTTAAAACGATCTCTAAAATATTTGATTGCTAATTTTTAACATTTCATTTCTATTTTAATAGTGTACAAATTCCACAGCATTTTGAATAAGCTTATGTGGTTTTTGTTTTTACTAAATTCATATAGTTATTTTATTTTAAAAAAATCTTTATAGAAATGAAAGCAAGGATGACAAAGGAATTTCATTAATATTTATGTAATATAACAAATATTTCATGAAAAAAAAAGAAAAATAAATAAATAAATAAAACAGCTCAAACAAAATGTGTAATGTGTATATAAAAAAACAAATGCAAAATATTTGTTTATGAAATCAATTTTCATATTTAATTGCAATAATTTGCTAAGCATCTTTGGAATTATATATAGTAATAAAGGAGGCTAATAAAAAAATAAAAATAAAAGGAGTACTAATAAAATCTTCATAGTGAATTTGATTTGTTTATATATTATTATATTAATTTAATTTGTTAACTTATTAATGTGTAAGTAATTTAAAAAGACGCTAAAATATAAAAAAAAAATAGGAAATTCAAACTAAAAAAAAATTAAATATTTAAACCATAAAATAATAATAATAATAATCTACTAAAATATAAAAAAAAAATTAAAAAGTTTAAGTACATAAAAAAATATATATTTAAAAAATTATAAAATTATATGAGTACAGAAAAATAATAAAATATAATATAATACAAATGTTTGCCTTAAAAAAATTAAACAATTATATAACTAGAAAATACACTGCTTCATAAAAGTATTAAAATTAAAATTATTAAAATATATAAATATATATACAAATATATATAAATATATAATAATAAAAATATACAAAAATATATAAATATATAAATATAAATTAATATATAAATATATTAAAATGTAAAAAATTATATATAAAAACGTCAAAATTAAAAAATAAATAAACATAAAAATTTAAAAATTTAAAAATTAGAAATATTTTTAATACATATTATAAGCTACATTATTTAATTACGACTGAAGCTTTCTAGAAATAGGAAATAAGTAAAATTAATAAATGTTGTCAAACAACTTTTAGATCTGGAAACATTTAAAATAGTCCGCTCATTTTATACAAATAAAACATACAAATTGTATGTAATCTTACAGCTCTCTAATTCTATAAACATCATATAAACATTCGTGTGTTATACAGTTTACTATAAACTATTTCCATAATCTCTAGCAGTATACCGTTTGCCTTATTTGTAAAGTATAAAACCTACAGCACATATCCTATTCAATTAAGTGCCATTTGCTGGGATTACAACATTTGTGGATGTTGGGCCTGTTGTCTGTTCGAGCCAAGCTTAATTTGCATAACTTGAATAACTTGCATTCCACTTAAAGCGTTTACATTTTGTTAGCGGCGTCTGCTTCAGACTCGATAGACGTTCAACTATTTCAAACAAAAGCCGAGAGTGTTGGCCATGGCCATGATGATGATGATGTGTAGAGCCAGAGCCGAGCGGAGCTTCAGCTCGATATGCCAAATGGAAAATGGGGTTTTCTTCGTTTTCGCTTAAACATTTTACAACTATTTGCTGGCTTTTTCTTTAGTTTTTCTAGTTTCCCTAGTTTTTTTTTTTTTTTTTTTTGAATATCCTTTATGATATTCAATTTCAAATTGTAATGCTTTAAGCGATTAAGTACACGCTTTACGCCACTTAACTTCATGTCTATGGTGCGGCGGAGCGGTTCTAACACTCTTTTTGTTTTTGTATACCCTGAACCCATGGTAAATGGGAAATCAGGGTATAATGGGTTTGTCAATATGTATGTAACAGGCAGAAGGAGGCGTGGCAGATCCGATCAAGTAAATGTATTATTGATCAGGGCGACGAGCTGAGTCGATTTAGCTTCGTCTGTCTATGTCTGTCTATGAACGCCAAAATCTCATAATCTACAAATGCTAGGAGCTTGAAATTTAACCTGCATTCTCCTGTATACCATACGCAGTACGAGTTTTTCATACCTTTTCGATAACTCATTCCATCTCATTTTTAACATGTCGATTTCAAAACTTGATATTATTTTTTTTTTGGAGGATCCTGTATAGCACACGCAGATCAGTTTTAATTCAATAAATCGATAACTATTTTACATTCATATATATTATCGATTAAAACCTTATCGAAAAGCATTTATAAAAGTATATCTCCCTACATCCTTAGAGCTAGAGTATCAAAATTTTAAGTATAGATTCATGTGTATTTTATAGAATTTCAATATTTAGTATATTCTACCGCCACCTAAAAAAGTATTTAAGAAACCTAGAGATTTGTGCTTTGGCAAATACACCCATGAATGTTATTATCATATTCAGGGGGTCAGGGTATCTCGTAGTCGAGCAGTCTCGCCTAGAAGTTTCTTGCTTGTTTTTTCGTCCTTTTGCCAGAGCAGAGTTCGGTTTTGGTCGCGGTATTTGCACTACTTGAGTTACTTTGAGCAACGCGTGCTGCTCGGCCGACACTTGACTCCTTGGTCGACCCGGGCAGCAGCATCATCATCCTCATCATCCTCATCATCGTGATGACATCGACGCTCTTAAGTGCTGGTTCAGGCCGAAGCTGAAGCTGAAGCTGAAGCTGCTGATGCTGATGCTGTTGATGCTGACGGCGAGACGGGCGTGTGAAATGTTTTTTTGCGTGCTTAAGGACTTTTTTGCTGTCGTCGCCTTACATCCGTTGGATATTTCATGTGCGTACAGCTTAGCGGCTGCCATCGCCGTTGCCGAGTTGCCAAGTCCCAAAACTCAACTCGAGCGACAGATTTGCGTTGCGTTGCGTTTCATTTCGTTTCGGTTCATATTTCTGCTACTTCTACGACTACTGCAGCTGGCTTTAAGCGGCTTAAATTGCGTATACGCCCACAGTGGGGTGTGTGTAAAGGTCTCTCTCTCTCTCTCTCTCTCTCTCTCTCTCTGTCTTTCACTCTCTGTCTGCCTGTCCATAATGGCTTGGCAGTACTCAGCCAGTAGGCTCTTATTTTGCATTTCTAGTAGCAAGACCAGAAAACTTTCACAGGGCATTTGCCTTTCCTTTCCTTTCCATTCCATTCCCTGCCAGCTACTCAATTATTATTATGCCGCCTTGGACAAGCCCAGCTGAAAAAGTTTCATTTGAGGATGAGATTGAGGATGAGGATGGGGATGACGTGCGTGCCAGCTACAGCTACAGCTACAGCTACAGTTACCTGCCTCTCCTTTTCCTTTACGCTTTTCTAGTTCTGTTGCCTGCCCTCAGTCGCCTCCCGTTCATCAAATCATTTTTGTGGCCAATGCATTCGTGCGTGCTCTAATTTGCTTTTGGGCTCACAGGAGTCGGCTCTGCGTAGCTCGAGTCCTAGTCGCATTTTAATGCCTTTTTAAAGGTGCAAATGATTTCGCCCCCAGCCATGACAAGTTTTTTTATGCTCCTTCACGAACGTGAAATGGGTATATTGGTTTTGTCCGTCCGTTTCTTCGACATTCTGCCCATCTGTCTATATAAATGCAAACTATAGACTTGAAATTTAGTATATATACTCGTATATATCCTCGAGTTATATAGTGTCAAGATTTTTCCGATCAGCCCACTAGAGGCGTGGTAAATCGAAAAATGCATCTTCCGTTATGTCAGAAACCATGGTAGTTGAAGTGCAAGTGAGTTGACATTTGGAATATACCCTCGCATTGACAATCCAAAACCAAAAAGATATGACGGATATATATTGGGGCGTGGCTAACCAGGAAAAATTGTGTTTTCTACAGTTTGAGATCTAGAAACAAAATTTAACAGCTAAATTACTGTCAACATCCTCTATTGATTTCCACAAAAATAATATATTTATACTCCAATTGGGGGCGTTTCAAATTGAGAATGAATTGGGCAGCGTTGGGGCCGTAAATGACTATTCCGCAGTCGATAACGCCCGACTGCAATGTTCTTACTTGTGTTTTCTGTTGCTTTTCTTTTCGTTTCTCCTGCTGCCAGCCGACAAAATCTCGCATTAGCCTAATTTTTACATTGTCGAAGGAGACGTGTGGATGCCTGGAGGGCGTCTAACACTGGTAGCTGCTATGAAAATTAAGAAATTACCATAAATGGCAAAGTTTAGTACAAAGCGAGGGAAATAAAAAAATGTGTTGCCTACTTATTTGGACCGCATTTGAAATTGAATTTTTGTTCGCTTTTTAATTAAATTGAAACAATTGTTAGAGAGATACATAGAAATTCGTATTCTTATTCTTATTCGTCTTCTTTTTCTTCTTCTTCGGCTATTCCTCTTTTTAACTGATTTGTTACTGGGGCTACTAAAACTCTTTCACTCTGTCGTTTGACAGCCAAGGACATCCAACATTAGCTGCAAAATCTTGCTAATCTCACTTGAGCAAAGCACTTGAGAGAAACGAAGAAGAAACAGAGAATGAGATGTGGGGATGTGTGAGATGTGGGGGAATTGGAATGAAAGCAAATCGAGAATTGAGGCAAACAAACGCTGAGAATGAGCTGTAAAAAGGCTCAAGTATTGACAATGGCATCAAGGATATCGTCGTGGCAATATGGGCGTATCGCTTTGGATGATGTGTGTAATGCCAGGCTAAGGGGCGTGGCAAATGCTCCCATCCAGCCTTAACAACAAATTGGCAAATTTTGTGTAAAGATTTATTTCAATTGAAAGTGCCCGCCATGGAGCTGTCAACACAAGCAGAGCCGAGCTGCTTCCAGCTAACCGAAGCAAAGCCAGAATGTCAGCTAACGAGCTTCAATGAGGCATGCCAAGTACTTCCGCTATATGAATAGATATATATATATATATATATATATGTGTTATATATATAGGTATATATATTTATATATATAATACAGATGTATGTATGCAGCCAGTGGCGGTGGCTGACACTGTAGCATTTAAGTTATGCCAGTGCAAAGCATTTTCCTGTCCTGTTTTGCAACATTTTCTGTTATGTGTTGCCATAAAATGCACATTAGAATTTCCGCTCTTTCCTGTTACAAATTTTACTTATTTGCGCCAAGTTTAAGTAAGTTTACGAATGCTGCCAAAAATTCAATAAGTTGTTAGAGCTGGCAATTATATATATATATATATATATGCCAAGCATGCTAGAGACTTCTATATGATTTTGAATAAGAGTTTATTTCGTTACTGTTATGTAAATAAAAACAAAATATTTTATAAAATGTTTTTAGTATTTTATAAGATATATATGTATATTTATGCTCATAGCAGAGTTTCTTAAGCCTGTTTTCTCTGCTCAAAACAATACAATACAATTTTAAATAAAAGTTCATTTCATTACTGTTATTCTTAAAATTTTTTAGTAAAAATAAAAAAAAATTTTAAACAAAAAAACGATAAAAAGTCGATTTGGTAATTTTGCGGTGTAATAGCAAATCTCAAAAACGCTATTGACCTACCTAGATTTTTTTATAGCTTAACAAGTTTAATATAAGCAAATATAAATGTTGTTTACAAGCCATTTCCATAAGATGTTTTTCTCAAGTTGCATTTCAAGTCAATTAGCTGAAATCGAACGCCAATCAAATTGTGTTCATAACTGAGCTTATGGATTGAGTTCATTGGAGTGCAAACCATCCGGTTATTTATTAGTTATTGTTCATTTGCTAATTGTATTCAAAAAATAAAAAATAAAAATAAAATAAACTTGGGCTAGGTTAAATTTTATATAAATGTAAAGGTTACTTGTATACAAAATATAAATCAATTAAAATGGTCGCAGAAATGATAAGACAAATAAAAATAAATAAATATCCAGCTGAAAGTGAGGAACTAAAAATACCCTGTGTTAAGGCTTTTCCATTGACAGCTTCTTATCGCATTTTCATGTTTTAGTTTACGATAATTTCTTGAGAATTTATTATAGATCAGGCAATAAAAAGAGGGCCGGAATTATCGTCCGGAAATTATCGTCAATAATCCAAAAGTAAAAAATGCTAGTCTGAAGGGATAATTTTCTGAGGATTTATTATGTATAAACTAGATTATTTATTTTTATTGTCTGAATATGAATGAATATGAAAATAACATATGCTATAATAGAACCAATATCTGTCAAAGCAGGCTTCATATATTTACGATACTTAATATGCTCGAATTGGTTCTCGAACTATGAATGTTGGATTAGCAATAAATGATGGATGAGACACAATAAGATAACAAATGAAACAATCTCTATACGATAACTTAAGTCTATAAACCCAAGGTATTTCTTAAATAAATTTGTTGATCGCTTCACTGGCTGCTTGGCTAAGCATAAATCTTTTTTTCTAATTTTTGTTGTTGAGTGATATTCCTATTATATGATATTTTTTATATTTTATTAACAAATTGTTCTGCTACCTTTAGTGGAGCCTTTATCCAGTTTTTTTTTTTTTTTTTACATATAAATGAATCTAAATGCTTCAAATGTAAATTATTTGATTTCTGTTTGACTGTTTTCTTTAATTGGCTGTTTTACTTAACTTGAGTTTGTGTTCGCTTTGTCAGCCTTTTGTGACTCACAATTGAAGGAGTTTTCTGAAGCTGGTTGAATATATATTTAAGCTCTAGCATACTCTAACACACTTAACACACACACACACATTGATTTGAAATTTTATTTAGTTTGCTTTGGCCAATCGCTCAGCTATCAAGAATATTTGCGGCTTTTGTGATGGCAATCATTGTTCAAGACATTTGGCTATTGCCAATTGATCGACTTTGATTGCATTGCATTTTAAATACATTGTGTGCACAATGGGCTGCTTTATATAACTATATATGTATATATATGTAAATATACGTTGGCCTGTCAATTAACCAAGTCTGCAGTTGA
Organism: Drosophila hamatofila; assembly: GCA_035045345.1. Lineage (NCBI taxonomy): Eukaryota > Metazoa > Arthropoda > Insecta > Diptera > Drosophilidae > Drosophila > Drosophila hamatofila. The sequence continues at coordinate 3,952,641 of JAWNPA010000012.1, forward strand.
AGAGCTGACAAATGCGAACTTGGTGACTGACATCAAAGCACAAGTCGAGTTTGTCAGCAGTTGCATTTGATATTAAATACAATTGTAATGCTGGAGCTTGAAATTAAAAAAAAAATATACATATACATATATATATATATAAATGTATATGTAAAATGTGTAAATGTGGGTTTGTAAATATTGTATATAAATGTATAAAATATCAGGTATTTGTATTTGTATGCAGTTTTTTTTGAGCTTATTATATTACTCACAATATCATCTATGTCTATGGTAACGCTTTATTGATAATGTACAGATTTTTAATATATGTGAAATTACAGATTTTTAATTAGTTAGCTTTGGGAATTTTATTATTTAATATTTTTTAGTATAGCTTAAACTATAATATCTAAGCGGTTAAAAAAAAATGTTGAAGATTTCTATTGAGAATTAAACCTTTTAAAAAATAGAGCGAGAGAGAGAAGGAGGGACAGAGGGAGGAACTGAGAATAAGACAAGGACAAAGCAAGTGAGAGAGAGAGAGAGAGAGAGGGAGAGAAAGAAAGAGTGAGTGTGAGAGAGAGAGAGAGAGAGAGAGAGAGAGAGAGAGAGAGAGAGAGAGAGAGAGAGAGAAAAGACATAGTTTTGTTTGATACCTTTTTGTCAAGAGAGGAAGAAATAGAGATAATTTAGTTTGATGCTATTTGATAAACTGTTTCTCTCAAAATATTTTCAACAATCAATACAGCAATAGAACAGCAGAGTACGTAAGCTGGCAGTAAGGTAAAATTAATGCTGATCAGTATTCATTCTACCTTTGTTACACTTCTTTAGAGTGGTTGTAGAATTGTCAACTTTTTTACACTTTCCTGATCTGGCTAAGCTGCCTAAAAGTCAACTCTGCTCCTGGAAATGCGAATGCATATTAGATTTATAGTTTATGAGTAAAACTTACGTTTTTAAAAAACTGCATCTCTTCAGGTTAATGGAAAGTTGGAATGCCTTTAGAGCGGCATCGTGATATCTGTAGTAAGATAATGTGTGCAGCTTCATAGTTCCTTTGGCTATTACAATTACTGAAGACTGAGCTTCAGTCACCTGCAGTTTGATAAGCTAACAGCTAACTCTATCCAGTCACATATTCAACACGATTTCAATTACATTTAACTTTCTAATTACATCGACACAAATGCAGACACTTTTGGGCTTTAAGCCGTAGAACCCGTTTCATTATCTCTAATTAGCTTTTGGGCTGTGACACAAGCAATCAGAGCTATTTCATACATCGCATATTCAGGCAGGCAGTCGATGCTTATCCCATGGGATTCTCTCTCATCCTCTCTCTCATTCTCTCTCTCTCTCTCTCTCTCTCTCTCTATCTCTCTGTCTTGCAATTTCACGCTAGCGCATTTGTTGTCAGTTGTCTAACTGGAAATCGGGCTCAAATAAATTAAATGACAAATTCAATGATAATCATTTTGCATGCAAATTCAATTAACAAAATGTGCTTAGGAACAGCAGCAGCAGTAGCAGGAGGAGGAGGAGGAGGAGGAGGAGTAAGAGGAGGAGCATCAGCAAATGCCAAAATTTAATTTCAAGCATAGAAAGTTGAGAGTCGTGCGAATTTAAGCAGGTTTTATATTTGGGATAAGGGGCGGGGCCAACACCAAAATTGTAAGCGTCTGAATAATCCACAAGAACTCACACGCAGACACAAACACACACACACACACACCTACACACACAACACACACTCACATTTGTGTGAGCCACGAAAAATTTAATTTTCTCACATTACTTGTGCATACTTGCAAAGGCCTGAGGCAGCTAACCCAAGCTCATGCCAAAAGCCAGACAGAGCTGTATATACATACATATACACATATATATATATATACATATATATATTTATATATATGTATATGGCACCCACAAGCTGTGTGTAGAGTATTTAATGTATGTGTAGTATTGAAACAATGTGAAAATTGCGCATACGCACAGTTGGGCTACACTTTTAGCCCCCTCAACCACACCCACACACACACACACACACACACACACACACACACAGTCTAACACACACCCACACAGACACACCTCACATTTCGTTTTTACTTTATTTGATAAGCACGTCATTTGCATATGGCAAGCCAACAGCAGCAGGAGTAGCAGGAGTAGCAGCAGGGTACACACGCCAAAAGGGGTCATAACTTAAATCAGCGTCGTGTCAAATATGTTGCCAGTTTGCACTGACAATAAACGAGTCGAAATAAAGGAAAACAGCCAGAAATAGTAAGAGAAGGAGTAGAAGTAGGAGCAGTAGCAGCAGCAAGAGTAGGAGCAGAGAAGAAACAGACCAGCAGCAGGAGCAGGAGCAGTAGCAACAGTAGAGGAGTCGCAGGAATATTTAGACTCTCATGCAAGAAATTCTAGTTCAACGACTGTCGACATCAACTGGTTAGCGCCCTTCTCAGCAAATCTCATTGAATTGTCAGAATTCAATGCGACGCGTGTCTATGATTTGTTAATATTTTTGTATCAAATAGATGAAGATGAAAATTTATAATATATTTTCAATAATATGTATATTCTACGGCAGTCATTATATACCTGCACTAACTAAGCATTCCAAGCATGTTAATTGCTCTAATTGTACTGACAATGAGACTAAAGTGCGGATCCACTAGCGCCTTTCTTTGTGATTCTCACTCAACTTTTGAGTCAACTTTAAATCATGCCTGTTTGCAACTTGCACTGAAAATGAGCGAGACTAAATTCATGACGACAGCAGTTTCTGTCAATCTTATCAGTTTAGCCACGCCCTTCTCAGCGATTATCATTAAATGTCTACCATTGATATTGATTGATTTTGATGTTCTTGTATATGAGACTATTACCTAATTAAGGGACTTGCTTCTTAAAGAATCTAAGCAGTATAATCTGGCTTTTATCAGTTATTCTCATTAAATTTATACCATAGCTGCTGATTTCGGCATTCTTTGACCTGAAACACTTACTTTTTTAAGAGACTTGCTTCTCAGTGAGTTGAAAGTCTCTTAAGGATGTAAAAACTTCAGGTAAAAGAATGCCAAAATGAACATATTTTCTTAATAATTCTGATAAAGTTGTTAGGGCCAACGCTTACTCTGACTTAATGCAATGTAATATTAACTGATAACAAGAAAACTCTTAATATTTATATAAAACTAAAGCCCTTATATATACATATATAATACTGAAACCCTCTTAGAAAAGTTACATATAACAAAGGCAAAGCAGTTTCCCTGTCAGATATTTAAAACTTTTTATTTAGTTCCTAACATGAAATAAGCATTAAATGAGCTCACAGCTTGCATAAAAGTGGAGGAATTATTATTATTAAGGGACGGCAACAGTTTCTATCAGTTTTAAAGCCTTCTACGTGATTCTCATTAAAATTAATATATACTTTTCTTTGATTGAAAGCAGGCATAAAGTTACGAAAACCAGATAGATAAGCTAGAGCCATGCTTTAATCCATATAAACGCCTTTCTCAGAGATTCTCAATGAATTGTTTATTCCAGAAATTTTTCTAACTATTGTAAATCCCATTGAACAAAACTCACTTCTTCACTGCCCTCTCCCTGATTCTCAGTCAATTGTGCACATATTTTTCTCTGACTGATATTTTAGCTATAACACAAAACTGAAGTAAATTTTCAAGACAGGTAGAAGAGCTACAACCATGCTTTTATTACCTATAAACCAAGGAAACGGTTTTCTCAGAGATTCTCAATGAATAGTTGATGCTTAAAATCTCTCAAACTTTTGCAAAAACAAACCATTAAACAAATCTCACTTTTTATCTAGAGCAAATAAAGTCTGAGAACAAGTAAACGATTTAAAAGCTGTGCTAGTTTCACACACAAACATACATACATAAATACATATATATATGGGAATGCAGTCAACAAATGTTTGGTTTCTTTTTAAGATGTTGTACTTTATGGCCACATAGTTAAAGCAAAAGCTTCGTTTGCTCGCCATATGTTTATGAACGCCTCTAAATTGGCCAGGCGAAGGCGCACACAATTCTGGAAAAGAACAATTTGTTGTTGGACTCGATGCAGGCTGCAAGGCGAGAGAAGTTTTTGGGTGCCTTCGCCTTCATTTGCCGTCGGTGTATAAAATTACAATAAATCCTTGCATTTTAGCTGCAAATAAACAAAGATTTGCAGCAGCAGCAGCAGCACAGAAAGCGAAGCGAAACAGGGCGCTAAAACAAAACAGCTGCCGGGCCAACAAAAGTGCATGCAAAGTGGCATTTGAGAAGCGAAAAGGAGAGCAGTAGCAGCAGGAGTGGGAGTGGGAGTGGGAGTGGCAGTAGAGGTAGGAGTAGGAGCAAAGGCGAACGGGGATTTCGCATAGGAGTTAGAGTCGAAGAGAAAAGGAATCCTTGTTCTGCTTTGGCTTGGCTGTTAAATCAACATGTAAGCATTTAATGCGGCGCCCCCAGAAGCTGAAAAAGCGTAAAATTCCCCAAATGACCATAAATTTTAGTGTTTTGCCATTGTTGTTGCTGCTGCTCCTTCCGTTAACACACATACTATACTATATATATACATATATATATTATATATATATATATATATATATATATATATATTTCTGTGGCAGCAGCAAGCGTGGCAAACTTCAGCAAACACTTGAAAAAATAAATGGCATTTTGGGTTATGTGCAATAATAAAATGGAAATTGTGCAAAAATATGTTCTTATTCGCATGTCTCTCTCTGTATGTGTGTGTGTGTGAGAGAGTGTGCGTGTGTGTCTGTTGAAAATAACTTCCATGCTAACTGGAACTGGTTTGATATAATGGCCTCCTGTGGTAGTTTCTTTTTATCAGCTTAGAGAGGTTCATGAACTGTTGACAGTGACTGTTTGGGTGAAAACTTTGCTCGATCGAGAATTTAATCAAGCTAAATTTATGAATGAATTATGTAGAATGTCTAGTAAGAGAGAGGGAGACGAAGAGGGAGAGAGAGAGAGAGAGAGACAATTGTCTTTGGTTTCTAATCATTATATAATCAAATGAAATTGACTGTTAAATAGCATTAATGTACTTCTTCTTTCAATCAAGTGAGCGATATAGAAAAAATCATCTGCTTAGAAATTCAGACAAATTATTTGTGTATTTTATATTCAATTATATATATTATTTTAAATATTTTTAATTTAATTTTTTTATTTTACATTTATATTTTGTACCTTTTTTTTTTCTTTCTTATTTTATATTTTGTACATATTTTATATTTTTTATCGTTAGTTGTTTATATTTAATATTAAATATTTCGTATTTTTTAAGTATTTTATATTTATAATTTTAGTTTTTATATTTTATATTTTACATTTTATATGTTATATTTTCTATTTTTATATACTTATATATTTTATATACTTTATTGCTATAAATCTAATCCAGATACCCATAGCTTACTGTATCTATATGCATGGGTTAGTTTGACAATATGTTCACTGAAATGCTTCATCATAAGCTGAAAAATAAAGCTGTTGATAATTTGAGGAAAAACTTTGAATGTATCTGGATAACAAAATGCTTTGAATACTTCAAAAACGCTTCAAAAATCAAAGTTAATCGACTCTCTTGAGCAAGTGCATCCAATTATTTGCATCATAGGTATTTTTTTTTTTTTTTTTTTTTTTTTTTTTATATATACCCTGAACAATTATGAGTGCAGAGTATATCAGATTTATGGAAATTTTTGTGACTTATACATTCATGTCGTATACTTTATAAACCCATATATCAAATATAGTATATATTAGTATAACAAATATAAATATATTAGAGTCGTAAATATAGTATATACTAGTTTACAAAATCAGCTTCCAATATCTGCTCTATATAGATTAATATACTTGATATGGTTCGATACGTGGAGTATAGTATATACTACTAGCCTATCAAATATAGTATATAGTATACAAAATGTTAAAGTGGTTTATCAGATCTCTTTCTATACTCTAGTTAGAATAAAAAGCCTTTAACTCTATATGATTTACAGCATATATATAGGATATACTTATATATCAAATATAGTGTATACTAGTATACAAAAGTCTTAAGTAGTACATCATATCTTCTTTTTTATAGCATATATATATTATTTATGAGCATATATACTAGTATACTATAGTATGCTATATATACTAGTATATATAGCATACCAAATATAGTAAATACTAGTATACCAAGCATAGTATATACTAGCACACCAAATTCAGTATATACTAATTGTAAAAAAGCAGCAACGAAAGCATCTGCTTTCATCTCCTTTCATATTCCAGATAGATTAATAAATCTTGAACTCTATATGCTTTACAGCATATCATCTAGTCCCCTATACCCGCTATTGCCTACACTTTTCATTTCTTAGCTCCTTTTATTGTCTTTGTGGCAGTTGAAAGTTCAAGAATTCTTAGCCTGGCTGGCTGCATTTCGTCGAAACCTAAAATCGATGGCAGTCAAGCAAGCGAAGAGGAAATTGCGATTTTACTGCCTTTACTCGGGAGCGTTGTTGTGTGTGCATTGATGTTGATTTGGCTGAAGCTGGATGGGATGCGAATTTGCGCTTTGCTTTTTTAAAAGAAAAATACTATACAGCTGAGCAGAAAGCAAGTCAACCAAAGAGCTGCCATATATAGAGAGAAAAAACTTACAATGTGCCTATCTCACTCTAACGCTCTCTCCGCCCCTCTCCTTCTCCCTGTCTTATTGAGTGTGTTTAGTTGCGCGTATGCAGCTATTTTTTGTAGCTAAAAAGCGAACACACATGCACACTCACACACACACACACACACATACACTCCTGTGCATCCTGGATAAGGACTAAAAGGGGCAACGTTTGGGATTCGCCTGCTTTTGCCGCCTTTTCATATGCATTTCGAGTGCCCGGCGGCGGTCAAAGTAAAAGCGCCTGACTAAGGCTCCAGCTTTGGCTTTTGCTCTCAACTATGTTTTGTTGTTATTTTTTTTTTTTTTTTCACTGAATATATTGGTGTGTATTTGAGTGTATGTGTGTGTATGTGTGTTTGTGTGGGTGTTTGTGTGGGTGTTTGTGTTATGTCAAAGTAAAAGTTTTCCACGCTCCTTTGGGCGCCAGAGCTGAACTGAACTGTAATCTCGTGCCGCTGTTTTGCATTTCTCTGCCCGCTTCTCTCTGCTCTCTGCTCTCTGCTCTCGCTGCCACTGACTGTCAGCGGCGTCGCCTCTGATTTTCAGTTTCAGTTCAGTTTGCTGCTTGCCCGAGGGCCAGGTTTTTGACTATAGCATATTGTGCTCGCTATTTGTCCCAAATGTGCGCCGTTATTTCCATTTCTTTTTTTCTACCCTCTGTTGTAAAGCCAAAAAATTAAAACGTGCGCAGCCAAAGAGATATAGTATATGGTATATATATATTTTTCTGATGATGAGTCCCGGGAGTTCGAGAGCCAGCGAATCTATGAGATACAACTTTTTTTACTGGTCTTTGTCGGATGGTTATTTTGTGGTTTTTTAAAGTAGCTGCGTTAATGTTGGCTTACGTTTGTTCAAGGGACTTAAAAAGTTATGGAAAAAATAAATTGAATTTATATAATTATAGTGCAAGCTGCTTTAGCTTATAAATGTATATATAATATACTTATATATAACTATATTTATTATGCACTTTGGTTATGCCATTTTAGTAATTGAGCTGTTCAAGTATATTATAATTTGTTATTATTTCGCAATCTAAAATACCAAATTAATTAATTCCAAAAAAAATCAATATGCGTCAATATTAAATTGGTAAAATTATGTTGCAGCCTAGAAAAAAAAGATTTATTTTAATGAGTTGATAGGGTAATTACGAAAACCTAAATGCATATTGATTTTAGGCTTGGAATTAATATACGCCCAAGTCTTCACAATAACCTTTTCAACTATCTCAATTATCTGTCTTATTTCTACTCTGCAAAATAATTTTATATAATAGAAATTATATATAAAAATATATATATAAAATAAAATAATAAAATTATATAAAATTTTATATAATAATTTGACAATTAAATTTTGAGTTATTAGCAAACTATTTGATTCTGTAAAGTTATGTTGGCAAATAAAATAAACTTTGATCTGAAATAAATAATATATTAATATATAATAATTATAATTGCAGATATAATAATACAATATCTAGTAATAGATTTAATAATATATACAGCATATTCGACGGACCCCTGTTTTTTTTTTTTATGAAAAAAAAACACAATTTTTGTTATATTAAGATATAACATTCAAATCTACTTGAACCAAATACAATGATTATTATCGTCAACATTAAAAAATTGTGTTTTTCTTCTAAAAAAAAAAACCAGTTGGGTCCGTCGAATATGGACAGCCCTGTATCTATCGGGAAAATCAGCAATTGGCTATATATATATATATTTTATTTATTTAAAAAAAGCCTTGTGCAATATATGTACGTAGGTATATCATTTGTGCATTAAATTTGATAGTATAGTTTTAAATACTTATATATATTAAAATTATAATCTAAACATATTTTATATAATTGCATGAAAAACTAACTATTCTAATTGGCCATACCCAAATGCTGTTAATGTTAATAAATAGTAAAAAAAAAAAGAAAACTATTAACTTAATTTGAAAATTGTTTAGCTGTTAAGTACTCTCAGCCACTTTTAAGTGGAATTTCAACTTTGAGCAATTTTGTGCAGCTGGCTATGTGAAAACTTTAAGCAAATTATGACGTTTATTAAAAAGCTTTAAATGTTATCTGTGAGAGAGATAGAGGAAGAGAGAGAGAGAGGTGGTGATAGAGCGAGAGAGTTGCAGACTGAGTGCGTGCTTCTATCCATCTAGTTGCATGAGAACACGTCTCAGGCTCGAGGCACATGCAAAAACTTTAATGGCACGCACTCACACACACACACACACACACACACACACGCACACACACACGCACACACACACGCACATGTGTGCCTTGTCCATTGCTTGAAAAAGTTAGTTTTTTGGGCAAAAACTTGAAGTAATTTGCACAGTAATTGGGTATTAACCTAGCTGAACAAGCCAAATAAATGGTTAGAGTTTAGGACACGTTTGCCAGCCAGTCCAACTAACTGAGTTCCAAAGTGCTCAACCATTTTTCACACCAACACGTGAGCAGCAGCAGCCAAGAAGAGTTAAGCTCCACTGCCTCCTCCTTTGTCCACTGCGGTCAGTTTTTTGATGGATTCATTTATGGCCCCAAGTGAACAGCTACTATCCACTGCACTCTTATTCAAAACTCACTCAGCTTGTGGCCAGTTGGTTATCCATTTTTACATTCGCCAATTTGCCATTTGCCATTTGCCATTTTCCCCATTTCCCCGATTTCCACCATTTTCAATTCCGTTGACCGTTGGCGCTTGCTGGTTTTTTTTTTCCGCCAGCATTTTACGCCGCATTCGGCCTTTATTTGATATTAAATATTAACAAAATGGCCTCAATGTGCAGCACAGCGTGTGAGTGAGTGTAAACTTTGCGCTTTATCCTTAAACATATTTGCACACACATACACACACACACACACGCGCACGCACACACACATATGCTGCATGTGTTTCGTTTATAAATTTATATAGAAACAAAGTTACGTCTGACGTCGTTGTTTGTTGCGCAAATTTTCCTTTCCTCATCCCGTTTGCTTGCCTCGTTTTTGGGCTGTTGATGTTGTTTATTTGCTTCACTGACGCAGTTTGCTGCTCCTCTTCTTCTTCTTCTTTTTGCTGTTGGGGGCTTAGCTCAGTGAATACCCTAGATACTTAAGTCGGTTATGCGATATGCACAATAATGCTGGTTAATTATGGGTTATTTTAGGATTTTAATGGTATAGATTATAGAATTTAATGACTGTGGAAAGCAAATTAATTTTTTTAACTTTTGGCTCTCTTTGAATTTGCCTTTTATCAGTCGAGTTCATAAAAATAGTAGTGTTCATACGGGGTGTTCATGAAAATAGTAGTACTTCATTAGAGGTTGGGTTCATAAAAATAATAGTGTTTCAGTACACATAGTAAATAGTAATTAGTAGTGTTAATGAAAATAGTAGTGTTCATAAAAATAGCAGTGTTGCATACACGGTGTGCTTTTGAAAATAGTAGTGATTTTACTACACTACACACTATTATTTTCATGATTACATTTGATTAGGATTTTAATAATAAAGCTTCTAAAATATAATGAATATTTGGAATGATTATAAAGATTAAGAGTTGTATTTCTCATTTTGAATACTTATTTATTAGTTTTTTTCATAAAAATACAGCTATATGTACATAAAAATAGTAGTGATGCAATACACGGCGGTGTCTATTAAAATAATAGTAATCGACTTGAGGTTGGGTTCATAAAAATAGTACTACTATACTACACGATGCACTATTCTTTTTATGAACGCAGACGCATATAATAAAACTAATTCCATTTTGAAAATACATATATATATTTTGCTATATTTGCTGAGCTCCTTTCGAATTCAGTTATTAAACTCCAAGTGGATATTTTTTTGTAAATAACCAGATAGCTTACATAAAAAAGTTAATTCATCATTGATCAGTTATCTGACCTGAACTATCCACAAACTGTTAACATATATTAAGCAATCCGAATTGACAGCGCCCATTCAATTAGATAGCAGCACAAGCAGCAGAAAGTGCTGAAGACTAAAAAGAGTTCAACTTTATAGTTACTCAGTCATTGTTATGTTAATTAGTATGCGAAGTGCATTGACAGAGTCTTAATTGCTGCGACTGCAAAGTCTCAAATTGAAGTCTGCTTCAAGGCGCTGATTGGCGCTGTTGACGGTAAAAGTTTGTCGCCCAAAGTTGGCAATGTCAATGCTTCTGCACGGCACTTGAATATTTATCTAGTTGAATATTTGACTGCTGCTTAATCTTGAAGACAAAGAGTGTGAAGCTAAGACTTAACTAAGTTTATGCATTTTTGTAAGGAAATATTTGTTAGCCATTTCAAAGTCGTTTTAGTATTTGAAGAATATTTTGTATAGATGTCTATATATGTCATATATTGCAAATTTTTTTTATAATACAATTTTTTAAAGGTCTCATTTATTTAAAATTTGATAAAAATTTTAAAATATACAATAAATTTTTTTTTTAATATTACAGAATTCTGTTTCATACTTTTAACTTATTTTTAAAAAATAAATAAATATTGTTTTATTTGTTCATATATTACTTTTTTTAAAATTTATTTTATTTTAAAACTTTTAAAAAATCTTTAAAAAAATTTATTTTATTCCCTTTTTAATTTGAAATACATTTATTAAATTTTTTATACTTTTATAATTTAATAAATATATTTTTAACAAAATTTGTATATAAGCACATTGTATTATTATTTATTTTACTTTCTTAATTTTAAAAAGTGTTTTAATTTATATTTTTATAAACATTTTGTATATGCTTTTAATTTTAATATATATTTTACTAATTTATTTTAAATACATTTTTAATAACATTTTTATTTAAATTTTTAATAAATATATAATTTTAATTTGTTTAATTTTTATTTATTTATTTTTGTATTTTTTTTTTTTTTTTGTATATTTCGTATCATTAAAAAGTTATTTCAAATGTTTAATATCTCTCAGTTGTTTAAAATTTTATTACTCTCTTAGTTTTTAAATACTTTTTTAATTAAAACATATTTTAATTTTACTTTTTTCACTATTCCTGTTTTTATTGCCTTAATCAAACTCTTTCCAGCCAGCGTCAATTATACAAAATATTTTTTTATGATAAAGTTGCCAGCTGGCTACGTTTATTTGTATGATAAACATTAACTGGGCATATGCGCATGCATAAATGCACACAGACACAGACATACACACACACACACATACACACACACACACATACACCCTCACACACACACACACACACAGTCAAGTCACTTTATTGAGCAGCTGCTGGCAACTGTGCATCCTTCTCACTTCGCGCTGATAATCACATTTCGCGAATGCTTTTTGCTATACAAACTTGCACACACACACACACACACACACCCACACCCACACCCACACATACACACACATACCGACGCATACCCTCTCACATGGAAATTAAGTTAATGTTTGCTTATGAATAAGCAAATAAGCGCCTACAGAGTTGCCAAATGGAGGATATGCCAGCGGATTTTGGTATCTGAAAATCTGGAAACTGTAATCTGGATCCCATGATGGACCGACTGAGTCTCTCTCTCTCTCTCTGCCTCTCTCTTTTTCACACTAACGCTTACATTTTGAAATGGCCAACACGTGTGGATAGCCAAAAAAACCCAACCATGCCCGCCACACGCCCACAGCCTGCCGCCTCCTGCTCCCCGCCCCTTGAGAGCTCGCTCATTTCAATTTGTGTGCATTTCAATGCAGACGGCGCTCAAACTTTTTCCATTTCGGCTTCAACGTTCTGTCTCCTCCTCGTCCTTGTTGTTGTTGTTTTTGTTGCTGTTGTTGTTGTTGTTGTTTTTGTTGTTGTTATGTTATGCATGCGCTGAGCATTTCTTGTGCGCACGTTTCATATGATTGTGTGCAAAATACTTTGCCGGCCTTCATTTTGTTTTTGTTTTTCATATAGCTATCTCTTTTTATCTATCCCTCTTTCGCTCTCTGTCTGTTGATAATTAGCATTCGCTGTGCATTAATATTAATTAGTTAGTTATGCGCCGTCTGTTAAGTCCTCTCACATCGGCATCGGACCAGTTTAGTCCATGTCGAGCGTGGAGCTTTTAACTCCACTTTGAGCCCGGCTATTGTCCATGCATTTTGATTAACTTTTATTAAATGCTCGGTTTGGGCCATGGCCATCATCTGCGGCGTGGGCGGCTTTAATGGCAATTGCCTGTTTATTGAACTAATTGCCAAATTTATTTGCATTTGCCTAACTAAACACGTGTGTGAACAACAACAAATGGAAGCACTAAGTGCCTTAGTTTTAGTATGTGTGTGTGTGTGTGTGTGATAAAAGCTTGGCTAAGTGCATTAGGGCCATTAGCGATCGAGCTAAAGGCAATCTAATTGATATGCTTTATAGATGTTTGGATACTTGTATGTAATTACTACTTTTCATATGTAATTTGTAAAAGCTCTTGCTTTACTTTATTTTTTACTTATTAGCATAGCTCGCAAATAACTGTTAATCGTTTCGCGTCTCTGTCACTCACACTTTGAAAAAAAAGCTGAGGGAGCAACCTATTCAATCGGTTAACCGCTTTATTCTTTCCGCTCTGTTCGCTTAGTCAACCGAAGAAATCACATTCTCTCTCTCTCGCTCTCGCTCTTATCAAGAGCCTTCGGTTCTTTTCGGTTTTGACTTATGTTAAGCGCCTTGAGTTGAACTATTCGTGTGGTGCTCGTTTAATGAACATCGTTTAGGCAGAGACACGATTGGCGCTCGCACAATGCGACTGAGTAAGTGCGCAAATAGCTCAAGAAGTCAATGCAAACGGTCGTCGCACTCACACACACATGCACACACTCAATACATGTACGCTATTGATATGTTTAGCGAAAACAACGCGAGCATACAAAACAATGCATACACAGAAGTCTGTTTGCTTCATTTACAGTGGACCAATAATGTTTTCGCATAGCAGCAGCTTTTTTAACTCAACCAACCAGAACGAAGCAGAACAAAAACAAAAATGTATGCTCACCGATCGCGAATAAAGTCGTTAAAGAACCGATGCAATTTGCTCTTTGAGTTTTTTTCTCAAAAAGAGAATGAAAGACACTTATTTGCAGACATCGAGCAACGCTAAACTGCTATTTGCGAACTATGGTTTTTATGCACAAGCAAACACTTAATTAGTAAACGCTCTTTAGCGATTAACTACCTTAATCAAATTAACAATAATACGTTATCATTCAAGCATATCCAATAATTTTGAACAATGCTAGCTTGAATTTAACGTGAAATTTAGTCTCTCAACATGAATCATTTAAGACATAAGACACAAATGAATCTAGAATTTAGAACTGCTGGTGAAATGAATATTTAACAAACTTGTGTAAGTAACTCGCTTAATAATTGAAATATTTCAGCACAGCTTGAATTCGACTTGTTTAAGTTTCAGAGTAATTTTCCTCTTAAGCCAATGCAGGTTGTAGGAGCACTTTACATTGGAGCATTGCTCGCTCGTCTGGCATTTAAGAGACAATGAAACTAACGTTTAATGTGCTCTGCTGGCCAAGCAAAAATATCTCTCTCACTCTCTGCCTTTCTCTCTCCCTCTCTGGCACGTAAGCTGCCGGTCATTAGGAGCCACAAAGTAGCCAAAACTGTGAGCCAGGACAAGTTAAAGCAAACAGCACAAAACTTGGCCAAGGCCTCAGCTTGGGCGAATGAAAAGCCGCTTAGACATGTCTACAGCTTCCGGGCTGCTCTGGCTAAAACGTAAAAAGAAAAACAAGAAAAGCTTTTGCCTCTAATGAAAATGGAAAACTAATAAATATGAATGTAAATTTTATGGTTACGTAAATAAAATAATTTGCTGTGACAGTTTTTTTTTTTGGGGGGAGAGAAACAGCAGAGAGAGCAGCAAAAGAAATACAAATGAAAATCGGATACATTTTAAATAAATAACAAGAAAAAGTTGAAAGTGACACAGAGAGAGAGATGGGCAGAGAGATGGCGAGCGAGAGTAAGAACGACAGAGAGAGACGAGCACAAGCATGGGCATGCATGGCGTATGAGTGATGTGTTATTTAACTGTTGCTTAAACTGTTTCAGCCATTGGCATTCCGGATTGAAGCTCAATTTTAATTTATGCCATTGCCTGGTAAACTGAATCAGGCCAATCAAGTGCAATTTATATAGACATTTGATGTTGAAACCGTTTCACAGTTACAGAGCACAAATTGCAATTGTCAATTTATTATTTACAAGCGTGCGAGGGTTGCTCGAAAAGCGAGTGGAAATTGTGAGTTGACTTGAGTTGGAGATGCAAATGAATGAGATGAGAATAAGCCGGTGATGAGTTCTGTGTGCTTGTGAATATATTTTGAGATCTTAATGGAATCGGATAAGATTCGTTTTATTTCTGAGGCTCTATAGAGAGACTGTAAAGATTGGCTGACTTGGATTTATATATCCAAAGTATTGTGACAGTTAAATGAACTTTTGTATTAGTATTATAATGGGTATGATATGATTTGATATTAAATGATATAATATGGTATCCTTATATGATGATCAACAAATATGTCGTACTCTTTTAGAGTCTTGGAGCAGTATTATTTATAATAAAGTTAGGGTAAGGTCTTGATGTCTAAGATAGTCTACTTAAGACGAAAAAACCAACAATATTTATTTATAAGAAAATAAATTAATAATTCTGGGTTTTTTAAGAAATCTTGAGAAATTCCTATATAAAATCATGAATATAATATGAAATCATGATAAATTCTTATATAAAGCTAGTCAAAAATTTAGTTTTTTATATATAAATTATAATCAATAGAAATTAAACTATGCTCGACATTATCTGTAACAAGTCATGAATAAAATTATAAAAAAATTAAACGTTTACAAAAAAATCAATTTTTTTCATCTTCTTTTTACAATTTCTTGTTTAAAATGTTAAAAAAATAACTTTTTCAAATAAAATTAAAAAATATATATATATATATATATATATATATATTTCATTCAACTTCATTTTTTATTCCAAAGAAAATTGAATTTCATGTATATTTAAAACTTCTCTTTTTCGTAAACGTCATTAAAATATTGAAAAATGAATTTTAAAATTCTTGTAAGAAATATATATTTAATAGTTTCATGTTCACATGTCAATTTGCATTGTTTTCTATTTGTTTTTTGTTTTTTTTTTCTTTTGCATATTCCCTTTTTTTGGGCTTAATAACCCTTTAAGCCCACCCAGCAAGCGGCAACGTGAATGGGTTTAATGGCATTCTGACATGAAGCTAAAAACAAATATGCAAATGGCTGGCAAGCAGCTCGTAGAATAGTTTGTAGCTGCTGCTGTTCGATGAAAATTCAATGGCAAATGGCATATTGTAGTGGCAGGCTAATGGCAGCACGTTTCAGCTACAGCAAACGGCACAGAAGCAGCCCAGAAAAGAGGGAGGGGGAGACAGAGCGGGAGCGGGAGAGAGAGGGAGTGACAGAGAGAGATATTCAAAGCTTGAGCCGTACAGCTGGAATGTTACGACAACTGTGCATGGGACAATGGCAACAATATCTAATCAAGTCGCATGCCATTGAAAGGATGCCAGCCTCTACCTCTGCCTCTGCCTCTCCCACTCTCCCACTCTCCTACTCTCCCTCTCTCTATCTGTCTGTCTCATTTTGGTTTTGTTTGCATTGACATTTGGTTGTCGAGAGGTCCGTTGGTCCATTGGCACGTTACCTTTGCCTTTGCATTTGAATTAACAGTTATTTTTGGCGCCGTCATTGTCAGCCCCACAGCGCCTCCGCCGCCACCACAGCACACCTGACTAACAAAACATTTCTGAACACCTGACAATGGCAGCCAACTGAGCTGGAATTTGGCTTCGTCTGGCACACTCTGGCTTCGAGTTGGGTTCGAGTTGGGTTTGCTGCTAATCTCATCTATTCAAATTGAGGGCAGCTCCAAGTGGGCAGTCGAAGTCGCAGTCGCAGTCGCTGTCGGTGTCGCAGTTGACGTCGCAGTTGGCATCGCTGTCGCAGCCCATGTCACATGCATGAATTCTTGAGCCTGAGTTTGTTCGATGCTTGAATTTGTTTGTCGCTGACATTATCAAGTTAGACAATGATATAAAGTAGAATTTCGAGAGAAAGTGGTGTTTTCTGGAGTGGAGTGGTATTTTTTTCGATATTAATAATGTCAATAATGTACGTATGTAAATTGTGTTGGAATATATGCAGTTTTATAAGGATTTGAGTTAAGTCTGTGGAAATGGTAAAGGTTATGGGTTGATTTGCAATTAGACTTGATGTGGGTGTGGTTTTAAGAGCAGTTTCATGTAGGGTTTGAGCTCATAGATTTGTTGACTGCAAATGGAATGAAGAGATGGATAGCCAAAAATATGAAGAACTGACTCATATCAGGCCTTAGTCTTAGATATATATACGTACACATATACATATGTTGTTTATATAACGACAGTGTGTTGTCTAACAAAAAAGTCGTATTATTGTTAGACTAGTGTTGGAGGTATTACTCAAGAACACTCAAATTGGCATTCTAAAAGAGTGAGTTAAATATAGCTGCTGCTGCACATTGATATTAAAAATATATTAATTTGTTTTATTATGATTTAAACTTGTATAAAACTAACCGTTATATTTTCATATATATAAAAAATTTTTTTTTCATACAATTTCAAGAAATGCTCAACTAAATTAAATTATTAAAAATTAAGTTATATTAAACTAAATCATATTTTTCTAGATAAATTTGATAAAGTTCTATTGAAAATTAAATTGTATTTAATTAACGCAATATATATTTTTTCACTATTAAAACTTCTTACATATTTTTTAAGCCCTATTAAAAATTAAGTTACATTAAATGATATTTATCTAATATACTTTTTTTCCGCTATAAAAACTTCTTTCACATTTATTAGCTCCATTAAAAATTAAGAGACACTAAATCTATTTATCTAATATACATTTTTGTTGCCATAAAAACTTCTTTTATATTTTTTTAAGCTCTATTGAAAATTAAGTTATATTAAATTAGATCATAAACTTCTTTAAATACCCTGCAAGAACGAAGCTAAATTTCTTAGATCTATGCTCAATGCTATTTCTTTTGGCGGGGGGGCGGGGGAGGGTCAAAGGAACTCACCGCAAAACTGAATTTGAGTCCATTAAGAAACAACACAAAAAATAAATTGAGAGCCGAGACAAAAACTGAACTCTGGCTTGTGCTTTGTGGCTTATGGCATAGACATTCGCAGGATAGTCGAAATGGCATTCGTAGCACTTAATCGGCTGAGCAATGCAGCAGGATGTTGGCAGGATAATGGATGCCCCCAGCTTGGATGGAGGAGCATCAACAAAAGGTCAGAAGATACAAGATACAAGAATATCCTGCAAACAAATTGCCAAACAAACAAAACATTTTGTGCGCATCGAATACAATTTTTTAATTAACAAACCAATTAGTTTTGCGTGATTTCGATGAGCGAGTGAACTGCAAAGGGCAGACAACAAAAATCAACTTTCGACTCGGCTATAAAAACAAACAGCAGCATTGACCCAAATCAACCTGACTAGCTACAGATTCTGCAACTTACAGATACAAGCAAAAAAATACAAGAAGAACAAGTAAGAACTATGCAGTCGGGCCTTACCGACTGCAGAATACTCATTCACGGCCCAAATGCTGACATCCATTTTCCAATTTGCCACGCCCCCTATTGGTATATATATATTATTTTTCTGTAAATCTATAGGAGATGTCAAGTGTAATTTAGTTGTTAAATTTTGAATTTCTAGCTCTTAAACTGTAGAATATATAGTTTTTCCCTATTCGTCACGCCCTCAATGGGCGTAGATATATTTGCCAAATTTTGTTGAGCTTGTGTTGTCAACCTGTGTGTGAATTCCAAATTTCACCTTTCTAGCACTTCAACTTTCATAGTTTCTGAGATACCGGAAAATGCATTTTTCGATTTGCCGCGTCCCTAATAGGCGGGTATACAAGAGTATATGTTCAAAATTTCAAGTCTCTAGTTTCAATAGCGTAAAAATGGTTTGCATTCATAGGGATAGACGGACAGATGGACGGACGGACGGATAGACGGACATTGCACAAAACCAATATACTCATTTAACTTTCATGCATGAGTATAACAAGAAGCTGAAGCAGAAGAAGAAGAAGCAGATGAAAATGTAAAAAGCAAAAACATTGGAAAAGTAAATACGAAGCATCGAGCGGACAAAAGATACCGAGTAGGAGCTGGAGCAGGAGCCGGAGAGAGTCCGGCCACAGCTTAAAGTACTCCTGGACGACGGCTTTTGGGCCAACTCGTTCTACCAATTTAGATAAACTTGTTCGTGTTCATGTTCATGTTCATGTTGTTGTTATTACTCATGTTGCTGTAGCTATTGTTGTTGTTGTTGTTGTTATTGTTAGCTTTGACCATCAGCTCACCGCAAAAAGGCAAAAGTCATTTCTGACCAAAAGACTCGACCAAAGGGTGGCTTTAACCAGTAATAAAATGTTTCACTGTGTGTGAGTGTGTGTGTGTGTGTGTAAGCGAGTGTGTTTCTGTATATGTGTGTGTGTAAAGGCGTGTCCTTGCCTTCAGTTCATAAAATGACAGTGTAGCAAAAGGTTAAGGCACTGATTTCAACAGTAGTCGACTTCTCAATATCCAAGCATTTTTTTGCAGCTGCTGAATGTTAAATTTAAATAAATTAATACATTTTTTTTTTTTTTTAATTTTATTAATTTTTGATACTTTTATTACTAGGCAGAGAAATTATCTAAATTAATAATAGTTCCTTTTATTCAATTTTAGTTTTATTTTTTAGTTTTTGTTCTTATAAAATGTTTAAAAAATATTTAAACAACATATGAGTTCAAGTATTATTAATAAAGTTATTAGACTGCAATCTGGCATTTAAATTTTGCTGATATCCCTTTTAGTTTAGATTTTATAGGGGCTCAAATTTTTTTTTTGCGTGCTGAATAAATTTGTGAGCCACTGTATATATTTATTTAAATAAATAAATAAATATTCACAATAATAATTATAATATTAGTAGTCTTTGTTTGTAGATGAAAATACATTAGCTTTGCTTGGCTGATGAAGTCAGCTCTTTATTCCATATTCTGTTGCTGTTTAGCCACTCAAGGCTCTCCCCTCTCTTATGCTCTTTAAATATGGCCGAGAGTAGCCTTCAAGGTGGCTCTGTTATATATTCTATGTGTTCCAGTTGTTCTGCACTGTTCTCTATGGTCCTATGTCCAGCTCTCACTTTTTTCATCGTAATAATTCCCCAAGAGTTTTTCTCCTAACACATTTCTTACATTATGCTCTCTAGTTTGATTTCACTCTTTATTTCTACTTCAAGTTTATACATTTTTTCACCTTGTGCAGTAAAAGAAAGTTTGCTTTGCCACGTCCATTTTATTTCTCAATCAATTAAAATCAATAATATTATAATAATTATATAAAAAAAAAAAAAAAAATGTTAAAAAAATTATAAAAATTATAATAAATAAACAATATTATTATTTCCATTCAACTCTCGGCAAATGAAAACAGCAGGAAAACCTGTTTTAATCTATATTTATCTGCAATTATTATAAGTACGAAACTTGGGGCTTTCAAGGCATTTTTGTAACCTTCTTAACTTTCTAGCCTTCTTTACCTTAATAAATCAAATT
The DNA here is from genome assembly GCA_035045345.1 of Drosophila hamatofila. NCBI lineage: Eukaryota > Metazoa > Arthropoda > Insecta > Diptera > Drosophilidae > Drosophila > Drosophila hamatofila. The sequence goes on from JAWNPA010000012.1 coordinate 3,973,089, forward strand.
GATGGGAGCTTGAATGGCAGACCCGCAAATGCCTTCCATGCACTTCTTCATAATAAGCAGTATTTCCCTTGCAACTCCCTTCCCTTGACACATTTTCAAGGAAACTTAAATTAAATTTTTTTAAATAAATAAATAAAATTTAAAACAAAATATAAATTTAAAGTAGAAAAAAAAATTAATAATAATAATAATAATAGAAGAAAAAAAAGCAATAAAATAAAATAAAACAAAAATAATATACAAAATAAACAAAATTTCAATAAATGTTTAAATAAAATACAATAAACTAATTATTATAAAATAAAATAAAAAACTTATAAAAAAGAATAAAATAATAAAAGATATAAAAAAGAAAATTAAAAAATATTAAAATAAAAAGTAAAGTAACTTAATAATTAAAACAAATAAAAAAATAATATACAAAATTTAACAAAATATAAAATAAAATAATAAATAAATATAAAAATAACAAAAAAATAAAGAAATAAATATAATAAAATCCATATTATTAAAACATAAAAACAAAATAGAATATACATAACTTGCCTATAAGAAACAGAAAAAATATTTAAACTTTATTAATAAAAAAAACATGAATCTTTTTTAATTTAATAAGTAAATTATAATATGTTATAAGAAAAAAAATGGCCATCTAAAATTTTAGGACATTTCAAGTTCATATCGTAATGGATATCGATATCCACACATAGCTCCATGCATTAACATAACTCAGGCGAGCTCTCTCGTTGCTTTTGAAGAGCGTATACCAAATCTATAAGAGGATAACTTAATGATATTCTCATATAGACTCTGCCTCACCCATATTATTGCTAGGGTATTTGGGGCAATAATCGAAAGCAAACTGAAGTGGAATCAATAATGAAGAGCATTGCCGCAGTTGCCCTAGCCCTCGTTAGGGGTATTCCTTCCACACTGAGTGGAAAGTTGCAGTTCGTCATTTGATTTCGATTTTGATTTTGATTTTCGATTTCGATTGCTTCTTGCTACCGACTGCAACTTCATACAAATCGCTTTGAAGCGCATTGCCAACAAGAGAACTGAGTTCATTTGCGAATACTTTTTGCATTCACGTTTATCCTTTTACATTTAAGCAATGCAAACACACACACACACACACACACACACACACCAATATAGACACAAAATCAAGTTAAATACAAATCCCTAGCATATACAATTTTGATAGAGACCTCTCAGCATCAGTTGCCTTATGTTTGTTTTGGGTTATTGAGAGCTTTTGCTCGGTTTTAAGGCCATTTTCGCTCTTTGCTTTCGTTTTTGGTTGAAGTTCATTGATTTCTGCACTGCTTCATTTGTTTGCCTTGGCTAACGAAATAGCAAATATTTTGGCATTTCCTATTTTACATTTTGCATTTTCGATTTTCCATTTCAAACTGTTCGTGTTCGTTGTCTGTCTGCTCATAGATTGAGGACTTTGTTTTAGGCAATTGCTTTTAGCTTTTATTTTCAATTGAAAGAAATTTGGAAGTATTTGCTGAGGACTTTTTAGAAATGGCTTAAGATTGATTTGCCGATTAGTTACACAGGTCAGCGGGATTAAGTTATTGGCCATAGGATTAGACTTTAGAGAAGGTTTGGTTTCAGTTCGTGATGTCTATTGAATTTGATGTGCAAGCCTCCATCTCTCTCTCTTTCACGACAAGCTATGCTGTTCAGCAAACTTTCTTTCAAGAGCAGATTTTAGTAATAGAGAGGCTTTTTTTTCAAAATTTAAAAAGTGTTTCATAGAGCACAAAAACTTATTTGAGACAAATCAAAATTTTTATGAAACAATAAAAATAAAAATAATTCCGTGCACTTATATAAATAAAAACCTACTTAATTTTTCATACTACATCTCCTCTTTCAAGCTAGGATAAGCTGTTTCAGGGCTTTCGGCCTGAACTTGATTTCCTTTTAATATGCCCATACTTTTTTACTTCATTTCATCAGCTTTTGTTAGTCTGAGTTGTAAATGATTCTTAGTCTTAGCATTTCGTGGAAAACCATTCAAATTAGGAACAAAATTTTAAAACATTTTTAAAGTTTTTAGCGTGAAATGTGAAACACGCAGTCTAAGAATTTGTATATAAATTAATTTGTTTTGGCTTTTGACATTTGATAGCTTGACTTGAATAAAATGCTAAGTTTGCTTTGAAAATAAATATGATATAATATTGAGCAAAGTATTTCCCAGAAAACTTGAGGCAAAAATAATAGCAAAATGAATTCGAGTGAGTAAATTAACGATTCTTTAGGTTTCGATTAAACTTTAAATGGCCAATTTATAAATTATTTAGAGAGTGGATGTGAGATGAAAAAGCTTTCCTCTTAGCATGAAATATGAAATAAGATATAAAAGAAATATGAATAAAAAAAAACATTCATTAAATCTTAAATCTAACTTTTTAAACTTAGAATATAATATTAACAAGTCTCTAGCTTTAAGAGCGTCAAAATGGCTTGCATTAATAAGGACAGACGGACGGACAGGAAGACGGTCATTGCATAAAATCAATATACTCCTTTCACTTGCGTGAATATCGGTATGAAAAATAAATTTGAAAGGCAAATAATTGAGAAAACTCTCAATTAATCAAAAAAAAATCAAAAATGTATAAAAAAAAACTTTCGTTAAGTCATAAAAAAGTTAAAATTTTCAAAATGATCAATGATGATTAACAAAATATATAAGAAAACCTAGCATTCAATGCAGCTCACATCTAAAGCAGATTAAATAATTTTAAAAAAATGTCCTGAGTTCTTATTAAATACTAAAGCTGCTCAGAAGGAAAATATACTGCTTTCAAGACTTTTCTTATTTCGTTTTTCAGTTTATAATATATAATTTCAATAACAACTCAAAGAACTTCTCCCAACTTACTCAAAGTCGACTCTCTATGGAAACCCGACTCCATTTAGTTAGCCACTTCACTCTGAGAATGAATTTCATTTAAAGTCGACAGCAAACTCATGTGCTTCATTCGTAATTATGAAACACGAGCTTAAAGTGAACTCCTAGTGAGGCGGGGCGTGGCAGTGGTCGGGGCGGTGATTGTCTCGCGTTGAGATGAGGCCGTGGATTGCATATGAAATTCGCAAATTATGCAATTAACCCATTTTCATGACGCCCGAAATGGCTTGGCAACATCAAGGTAAACTGCCAGCTCCAGTTGCCGTTGCCTCTGCCTCTGCCTTTGCACGGCAACGGTAATCAACAAGAAGAAGAACAACAACAACAACAGCAGTAACAATGGCAGAGGAAAGGCTTATCCTGCAGCTCGACTGTGTATCCTGGCAGCAGCAAATGATGTGTGTACACAAAAATCGTGCGCTTTTTAACTTTAAATGCCCGCAAGCATGCAAATCTTTTTCATAAATTCACACGAAGACTCGACACGGCACGCGGTGCGACCGCAAGCCTCCTGCTCCTGCTCCACCTCCTGCTGCACACACAAAAAAAGGAATTTTTTAAGCGCTTGGCAGAGGAAAAGCAAAGAAAAAGCAAAGGCAAAGGCAAAGCAAGGTAGAGGCAACGGCAACGGCAACGGCGAATCTCGGTTAAATTCAAACTGACGCTGCAATTAAGTATAATGTCCTTGCAAGGATAACGTTAAGTGGCGCGTGAAATTACATTAATCATTAAAGGGATTTACATGCAACTGCAACTGCAACCACCTCCACACAGTTTCGTGTTGCCATTGCACTTAACTTGTTCAGCTTCTTCTTCTTCTTCTTCTTTTTTTGGCCATGCTTTTAGTCTGTGGCTTACCTTGTGGCAGGTGGGCGATGCGACTCTGCTTTACCATTGTTTTGTGAAGCTGTCTACATATAGATATGGATAGCTTTTCATGAACTACTTCATTTAAGTATTACAGCTGCAGTTGAATTGAGCAAATTAAAAGTAAAAATTGATTTTTCACAGAATCTTTACATCTGAGCAATCATTAAGGAAAGTTTATGCTGAGTTTTTTTTTTTTTTGCCAAAGCTTTAGTTTTAATGAATTTGAAGTTGTGTAGATATTTGTAGTCATCATGCTTATCATGACTTAATGAAGCTACATAAGTGTGTATTTATTAGCTAATATCCAAACCATTTTATTCTTTACGTTTTGTTCGCGAAATCAACCGAACCAAAAATTCTCTCTCTCGCTCTCGCTCTCGCAAGCACCTTCGGTTCTTTTCGTTTTTACTTAGCGTTAAGCGCCTTGAGCTGAACTTTTCGTGTGACGCTCTGTTAACGAATTTAATTTAAAGAGAGAGAGATTGACGCTCGCCCAATGAGAGCTCAAGAAATCAATGCAAACGGTCTTCGCACTCACAAACACAAGCACACACTCAATTCAAGTACGCTATTGATATGTTTAGCGAAGACAACGCTCGCATACATACCAACACATACCCAAAAGAATTTTTGCTTCATTTACTGTGCACGTCTTCGTATAGCAGCAGCTATTTTCAACTCAACCAACCAGAGCGAAATAAGACCACAACAAAGATGGTTGCTCGCCGATCGCGAACGAGGCAACCTCGTCCAGGTCGTCAAAGAACCGATGCAATTGGTTGCTCTTTGAATTTTTTCTCAGAGTGTGAGTGAAACACACTTATCTGCAGACATCGAGTAACGCTAAAGTTATTTGCAAGCTTACTGTTAGATAAACCAACGATAAGCTGCCAAGCCTCCTGATGCTGATGCAGAAATTATTAATTACTATTTACCAAAGATTAATGTTTGTTGCTTTTCAATAAAAAAAATTGTTTATATGATGTAATTTTAAGTGATTAAAATATGCTGTGGAACAATTTTTTGATGTTTTCTTAGTTTTTAATTGATATAAAATATTTTTTTAAATATTAAAAAAAAATAATTCAGCTTATATTAGAGCATTAGACTAGAAAATGGCATTTAATTTTTTTTTTTTTTTTATCTTTTTCTGCTTAGATTTTCTAGGAGCCCAAAGTTTTTGTTAGGTTTTGATTGAAATAAGAGTTATATTCACTTCATCAAAATAATGCAATTCACACATTTGTAATGAAACACGAAGCTAAAGTAATTTGATTAAAGCTGGCAGTGCTTAAATTTCGGATTTGTGCTATTGAAATGAATTTTCTAGCAACACACACACACACCAGCAAACATTCACACACACACAAACACACACTCTCTCTCTCTCCCTCTTTCTCTCTCTCTCTCTTTCTCTTTGGTAACTGCAAAAGCAGAACACTCGCATGGTAAATAATCAAATTTTGTAGCCTGCAACAAATTTGATTTCGTTTCTGTTGCCGCGACCAACTCGAAAGTCGAACACGTCGAAAGTAGAAAGTCGAAAGTGTTGCCAGGTTTTCTCTCTTTTCGTTTTTTTTTTTGTGCTCTATTTTTTGGGGCAAAATCTGTATTTTTTTTTTTTTTTTTTGGGTTGGGGTCGCTGCCAAGTGGCAATAGAAACAGCAACGGCAACGGCAACGTTTGTTAAACTGAGTTAGAGCCACACCTCCCACCTCCTTCGCCCATCGAGAAGCCCTTGAACTATGCAAATTGCCAAATGAAAAACGGCAACGAAGTTGAAAGCATCGCAGCGAGTGGAAAAGCGGGAAAATGCTTTGAAGGTTGCGATGCCAAAGATTTTGAATGAGATTGAATGAAAACCAGAGACATTTAAATACAGATGCAGTTAGAGTGAAAAAGAGAGAGAGGAGAGAGAGAGAGAGAGATGGGCGCATAGGCTGCGCTGCCTAAAGGGAAAGTCTTTTGCCCTTTCATAATTGCCACGAATTTTCCTTGTGTTGAGCAATTCATATTCGCGCACGCAATCAAAAAATACCACAAAAAAAGACAACAAAAAAAAAACCGAAATAACACAGAAATTTCAATTAGTGGCGTGGCAGGCAGCATCACCAGCATCGGCATCAAGAGCAGCGTCAGTGCAACATTGATGAAATATGCATAATGAAAATGCGCCCTCAGAGTTATCCACGATTTGTGTTTTTCTTTTTGTCTGGCATATGCAGTTTTCCAACTCGCAGATCAAGCCAAACATGTGGGCCAAACTAACGCCCGGCTAACGATGCGAACAAAGCATTTTGCGTTGATTGGAATTTCCCGAAAAAAAAAAAAACAAACAAATTGGGAAGCTGAGCAAAAAACTAACTGAAAATTGGGTACATAAATCTGTTGCTGCAAATATGTATATAGACATAAGTGAGGCTATAAATATGGAATATCTGTGATGTACAGCTGTGTTCACAAAAATAGCACTGCCCTTGAGCTTTGACCTCAAAGTTGATAAATCTTATTAAAAAGACCAAAATGGTACCAATCTTTTATTAAATTTATAATTTATATTTAGATATAACAACATTAAAACCATTTTGAGTTGTAAATCAGAAATGTGCAAGGTTGTGAAAAAGGATATTTTGTGCTGTTCATAAAAATAGCAGTGATTACTAGATATGTACGTATGAGGAACACTTATCTATATAAAAATTGATGTAGATGACTTATATACATACATAGATATATAGTATATAGATTTATTTTGGATCATGAGAAGCTTTTGTTACGCTTTAGATACAAGTTTTTGATATATTTCATAGGGCCAATTGGTTTTTTTATATTTTATATGAATGAATGCTATTAAAGATCTATACTGAAGTTATGAAAAATGTTTTTCTATTTAGATTAAAGTTTAAAGAATAAAGCTTAACCTAACAAAAACGAACTTGAGTCAAAAAGTGAGCTTCATAAATTTGTTTTATCTTTAATTTTACTTAACTACATTCATTTAAAGAAACCCAAATTAAACCAAACTTTAAATTAACCGTTTTTTATTCATTCTTTAAGCCTAACAACAATGGCCCCCTTTCAAGATTTCGCCTCCTTCTGAGCGCGTAATTGCCAACGGCTTCGCATAGACAAAGGAATCACATTTGGGCATCAGTCAGCGTAAAGTGGGGGGCCACAAATAGTGGGCGTGGCTGTCATAATGGACTCTCATTGCTTGGCAGTTGCTCGAGTGCAGCGACTCGAGCGACGCACACCTGGAACCAGTCTGATATGCTAGTCCAGCCTTTAAGCTGATATACCCTGTAAATGCGTACAAAGAGATAATGGGGTATATTGTACTTTACATAGCAAGAGATTTTCTTTCTTGATAAGTCAATTATAGTTGGTTTTTCGTGTCGATTTTATGTTTTTATACCCTGTAAATAGGCAAATAAAGGCTTACTGCTTATATATCCTATATATTCATATAGTGAAATATTAATATGAATTGAATTATGCATGATAAGGCAATAAGAGGTGTCTTTGAAGTTGCTCTTATGGTTATATACCCTGTTGTTGGGCATATGAAGATTTTTTGTTATTTCTAGGTTTTTATACCCTATATGTAATGCGAACTATGTATATGTAGAACCTTATAAGGCAAAATAAAAAGCCATGCCTACTTTAAATTAGTATGGTCTTGATAAGAAAATATCCTTAAATTGTAGGGTATATTATATTTTTACAATGGGTCCTAAAATTTTACAAATATTTTATAAGGGTCTATTGGCATCAGCTAATGCAACATTTATCGTATAGAGTTACAAAAAATCTTAAAAAAAAAAACCCATCAAATCAATACTTGATATAGGAAATAAAGAATAGGAATGAACCTAGTATACCTAGATCGATATATCTAATTAATATCTAATATTCCACCTATGCGATTCGTTTTCTCTCTCTTGAATATGGTGCGTCCGAAATGTTGTCATCTTTTTTTATTTATTTATATTTTTTACATAAGCGGATAACAAAAGATCAGATATGATATATACAGAAAATTAGTTAATCAACAGACATATGATTTTCAATATTTACAAATAAATCATCAAATATTATTGGAGGATCCTAAGCGCACTCTTTTATTCAACTTTGTTGACTCAGCATTCAACATCATATTTCATTCATTGAATGCAGAAATTAAATAAGTAACTATACCCCCTTTCATATAATTATTTTACAGGGTATCTTTACATCAACTCTTTCCGTCCTGCTTTGAACTCTTAAAAAGTTTGCTCTTTATTATTTTTTGTTGAGCCTCAACCTCAACTAGGAAGTTGTGTTTGGTGTGTGTGTGTGTGTGTGTATGTGTGTGCTTGTGAGTGTGTGTGTTATAGGAAGCACTTGTGTGACATAATAAAAAGTCTGCCCGGCTGTGCAGCCTTTTATGCATGAGTCGAGGTCCCCTTTGAACGACTGGGGCTATGTAAACAGTGGACCCACCTGTTCTACCTGTACTACAAAAGCAACTGCAGCACTTTGTGCAACAGCAGCAGGCAGTAACAGAAGGCAGCAGTCGGGAACAACAACAAGCAACAACAACAACATCAACTAGAAGCCCGCAAATGTTTTCATTTTGCAAGCCAAATCTAGAAGCAGCAGAAGAAGAAGCAGGAGTCTTCATATACATATACACATATATAGTATATGTATGCGTGTATATATGCACATACTGAAGGAGAGGAAAGTGCATTTAGAAATCAGCTCGGCCTCCTTCAACGACCATGTATTTGCATTTGAGCAGAACTCCCGACTCTCAGCAGTCCATCAACGCAGCAGCAGCAGCAGGAGGCGGAGAAAAAAAAAAAAACAAAAAAAAATTGGTTTACTAAAAGTTTTTGCCATTGCAATATGCATATGTCCATTCGACTGGATGCTGGGAAAGTTTCTTCAGCTTGTTATTGTTGCTGTTGTTGTCGCTGTGTTGTTGCTTTTGTCTATGAATATTTGTTTGTATATTGCTGCAGGAAATAAGACAAATTGCCGCAAGGTCCGTCATGATAAAGTTTGCATTTTGCTTTTGTAATGATATTTACACTAATTTGTTAAAGGGGTATATGTGTTCATAGAGGAATTATGTGACATGTGGAGTGGGAAGAGGGAGTGGAGTATGATAGAGGAGCGTAAATATAATAGTGAAATAAATAAAAGATTTCATACTTATTTACGAATGTGAATTTTCTATAATTTTATTTGAATATAAAAAAAATATGTATAAAAATAAAATCTATATTAAAACAAAATAAAAAAAATATATATATATATATATATATATATATATATATATATATATATATATAAACAAAAGTTATAAAAATGAAATATAATAATAATAAAAAATATAAAAACAACATAAAAGAAAATTATATATTCAAAATATAAAAAAATAAAATTAAAAAAATAGTAGCAGCAGTAGTACTGTTGGACAATGTAACTTAATAACAAACGTAATATTTTAAAAACAATTTGAAACGATTATTAAGATTAATATATATTGCTCTTAATTTAGATAACAATATTGAGTTACTAAGCCTCTTCATTTTTTATCCAACATTTAGTATTTAGTCGCACTACTACATTTTTACCGCAACTGTATATATATATATATATATATATATATATATATATATATATATATATATAAAATATATAAAAAGAAAATAAATATAGAACAAAAAAATATTTATCTATAAATATTATATATTTAAATAAATATAAAAATATAAATAAATATTATATATTTATATAAAAATATGAAATAAATTACAAATTAATTATATAAGAATGTGAATTTTATAGGTTTATGGAAAAAAGTAAACCAAAGTGCCAAATAAAATAAACTATATAAAAAAAAAAAAAATAAACAAAATAAATACAGAACATAAAAAATAAAAATAAAAAAATATATATATAAAAAAATAAAACAAATTCTTGTTTACTATATACAATATATTATGATTTAAAAGTTTTGTTCAATCGATGTGCTTCAAAAAACTCTTCTTCTTTTTTTGTTGTTGTCATCCGGTTAAGATTGTGTTAGCAGGATGCCACACTGCCAGACAAAGCTTCTCATGCTACTATATATGTATTTATCAAATTTTAAACAAATAAAATTAAAACTATAATTTCATATGAAATGTGGCCTCATTTACAGAATTTGTTTTTTATTTAAGAAACCAGAAATATAAAACTAACTTGAAGTTCATTAGCAATTTATAAAAAAATTGTATATTGGCAGAGTTAAAGATTTATATTTAATGCAAACAAATTTAAATTTAAATATATTTTAAGATCAATATACACAAAAGTATATTATGTTATTATATATAATATTTACTATACACATCATTTCAAATGTTTAACTCTCTAACAACTAATAAGATACAGGCATAAAACAGATAAAATAATTTTAAAGTACAAACAATTCGAGCTGTAATTGCCCTAAGGCTTTTAACATTTACTCTCTATATAGAATATAATATATTTGCCTTAGGATTATTGATTATACATATATATATATATTTTATATATACATATGTATATACTTAAATACATACCTACATCAAGTAAAGTTTCTCAAAGTTAAATTGGCATTAGTTTGAGGCAGCCGCAGTCATGAAAGTAGTTGATGCTCAACGTTGCGTATACTTGTTAACCAGCTCAAGTGCCTACAAGAAGCTTTATCACACCCACTCAAGCACTCACACTCACAAACACACACACACACACACACATACATACACATTGCACAGTCAGCAGCGACCACATGAAATTCGAAACATTTTTAGCACTGCTAGTTACATAATTGCAGACTGGCCTCCCTCGCCCCGCCCCCTCTTCCCCTTTCATTGCCACGCCCCCAAGCAGTCCACCCCCGCTCGCCAGCTCAACACAGCTCAACTGTTGCGAAATTCACGCCGAACTTCATCAAAATTCCAATTAGCGCTTACACTCAATTACAAGGCGAAAAAGGGGCAGCAGCTGGCACGCCCACTCGCCAACACACACACACACACACACACACACGCACACGCTTGGCGAAGACAAAACAAATACAAATACAGCCGCAAAACTGCGCGAGTACATTAAAACTTTTTGGCCAAATTACGCGCAGAGTCTCAGAGCCAACTCAGTAGAAGCAGAAGAAGAAGAAAGGCTTGAGTGGAAGCGCACAAAACAAATACAAAAGCAAATAGAAGATGGCAAATAGAGAAGTAAAATCTATAGAGAACAACAAAGAAAGCTCTAGTCGTGATTGCTCGACTACGAGATCCCCTGAAGAAGGGCTGATACTCCAATAATTCTTCGCTTCTTGCTAACTGCGCAGTTGACACAGCGAGTTTGAGGGGGAAGGGGGTGGATTAGCGGATTCCCCAAAATATAACAAAAATCGAAATTATAGAAAATTCACATAAATCCATATCTCAAATTTGAAGACTTTAGCTGAAAAGATGTAAGAGATGTAATTTTATAGCGGACTTTCGAAAGGGTTTTCAATCGATGATACCATTAAAAAAATAGTTATCGATATTTTGAAAGAAGCTCAATCTGCGCGTCCGATAAACGGACCTACAAAACAAATTTCAGGTCTCTAGCTTTTATAGTTTCTGAGATCAACACGTTCACACATACGAACGGACGGAAATGGCTAAATCAACTCAGGTGTCCCCCTGATCAAGAGTATATACACCTTATGGGCTTTGCCACGCCTCCTTTTGCCTGTTACATACATTTAACAAAGCCAATATACCCTAAATTCCTATTTTCAATGGGTTCAGGGTATAATCACTCACTCTAACCCAATCTCCCTCCCACTTCCACGCCCACTCCCCACCCTCTTTCTCTCCCTCTAACATTCTCATTAAAGTTTTAAATTTGTCTCGGAATATGGCAAATGGCAGCCATAAAGCCAAAAAGCAAAGTTGTTGGCCTAAAGCAAATAGAATAACTGTGAAAGCGGCTGGGCTGGCCTGGCCTGGCAGCCGCAGGATATTGAAATTCATGTGTAATTATATAGAATATACAGATGTGTATATGTGTGTGTGTGTGTCAATGTGTGTGAGTGTATGTATGTGTGTGTATACATAAAGCCTGAAACAGTTATTCTCGCTCCCTTCTTCCCTTTGCGCACCACATGAAACAATGCCAAGCCACAAAAGACACACACAGACATAGACAGAGAGTGAGAGAGAGAGAGAGAGAGCGAGAAGGAGATACAGTTATACAGTTATAGAGCCATTGCCTTAGTTCGGCAGCCAATGGGGAAATTACCGCACACCGCTCAGCCGACGGGCAACCTTCAAATGATTTCATCAACGTAATACGATAAATTTCATAATGAAACGACGCGGTAATTACCCCCTCTCTTTCTTACACACACACACAACCCACACACACACACTCACACACACATGCCTCTATGTATCTGTGCATAATTTTGGCATTATATTGACCTGGCTTTGAGCCTTTCAGCAATTGCGTTTTGTTATGCGCTGCCAATTAAAAATAATTTCTGGGATGCCCTTTAAAATTTTAAACACAAAAATATAAAATACAAAATTTCTTTTAAGCCTTTTTTGCAACACGGCAGGTGTAAAGATTAAATTTGCAGGCTTATGCTTATGCGTGTAATAAGGTTTTCACCTTTAAGCCACTAAAAGCGGGCCAGTTAATATAAATTCTTAATCAAGTTGGCAAGCGCAAAAGGTGGTTGGAAAAATGTATATAAATGTTACTATAGAGATGCATGTGGTCTATATATATAGTATACATATATAGTATATACGTTTATATATTTATATAGAAATTCGCAGCGGAATGTGAAAATAAGAAAAAATACAAATTGAAAAGAACAAAATTCGCATAGAAAAAAAACGTAAAACTCATTTGGCTTAAGTGTCTGAGCTACGCATTTATTTGGATTTCTATGCAGAGCATAGCGATTGAAGCTCTGCTCAGCTGGCTTTAAAATCTATTAACTCAAATTTATTGTTACATATATATACTTATATAAAGTATATTATATACATATATGCAATACATATTTACATACCAACATTATCAAAAGTAGAGGCTATATTCAAAGTTGAGCTATAAAAAAAGTAGTCAAAGTTGAAAGTTTTGCATTGATTTGGCCATTTTGACAACTACAGTAATATCGTATATACATATATACATAAAGACTTGCCGTAGCAGCGATATCTATATATAAAATAAATATATATAATATATATAAACATATACAGCTGCTCTCGTAAGTCTCTCTAAAGCCTTTGTAATGTCGAAAAACACTTTATTTGAATGACAATGTTTATTTAATAGATTTTGCTTTGATGCTCATTCTTTAAATATTTAAAGGAGTATATTCATTTTGTTTAAATGTTTCTCTAAATTATAGAGAGAAAAAATTAAGAAGCTCTTATTAAGAATAAATTGCATACGTATAATAAAAAAATTAGAAAAGAAAATTACATAAATAAAATACCAGAAAAATTGTACAGGTCTAAATTTGATTTTAGATGAAATTGCATAGGTATAAAAATAATATGACATAAAAAATGCATAGATCGAAAATTCATTTAAGAGAAAATTACATTGGCATAAATATAATACTAAAAAATTGTATAGGCTTACATTTGATATAAAAAGAAGTTGCATAGGTCTAAATTGGACTTCAAAATAAATTACATAGGCCTAAATTTGACATTAAAAGAAATTGCATAGGTCTAAATTTGACTTTAGAATAAAATGCATAGGCCTAACTTTCTTTTAGTATTAAACATTCGACCTTTGTTGAGCTCATAAAAATCTCTCCATTATGCCAAAAAATATGATTCATTTAATGTTTTTGAAAAATTCTCAACATATAGGAATAAATAAATAAATATATGTCTGAAAAAATGTGTACATTTATATAACGATATATCCATCATCATAGTTATGCATATACCTATATATATATATTGTTTTTTCTCCCTGTATACACTTTAAAGTACAACTTGAGCACTCGACCACATTTGTACGCACGAAATGCGAATTTATCAGATTTAAAGTTGGCAAAAAAAAGTTTGTGGCAAAAAACGCAGCAGAAAATTTCTTCTTTCTGCCTTTTTTTAAGCGCTCTCTCTCTCTCTCTCTGTGTATGTGTGTGTGTGTGTGGGAGTGTGCGTATGCGTGTTAAATTTTGTATGGATTGGCGTGATATTTGTTTTCATTTCATTTATTACGACTGAAAGAAAAACACAAAAAAGAGAGCGAAGAGAAAACATTTTATAGTAATTGTTTTATGCACGCTCATCACGCTCGAAACGTTTTGTTTATGGAACGGTTTGTCGACTTTTCCACGTTTGTCTTTTTTCATTCAGACCGCCCTCCCCCCTCTTACAGCACCCCCGCCCCCCCTCCCTCCCCCACAGCTGCCCCTCACTTGCACACAGCTACAGAAATGTGCGACAAATTCAAATGCAATAAATTTTTGTTTTGCTTTGTAGTACAAATTTATTTTATGTCCAGAAACCCATTGAAAATTTATATATAAATAAGGTATATTGTTTTTGTTAATTGATATGTAGCAGGCAGAGGGACGATGACGCTGAACTCATTGGGTATATCTGTTCATGCATTGGGTTAAACAGATGAATTCATATAGCTCTCTTTTAGGTCTTAAGTGATAGACTCAATAAATAAAATAAAATAAATAAAATAAAAAAACGGAATATAATTAATGTAATTAAAATAAATAAAAGAAAATAATTCACATAGAAAAAGAAAAAATAATTCAAAAACAAAAATAAATAAAAAAAAAACCCAAACATTAAATTTTAAATAAATAAATACTTTAAATTAAATAAACAAAAATAAATAAATTTAAAAAAAAACAAATTTTTAAACAAGTAACATCAAATAAATTTAAAAAAAAGTATAACAATAAATTAAATAAAATACAAATTAATAAATAAGTAACAACAAATAAATTAAGTAAAGTATCAAATAAAACTGAAAAATAAAATAAATACAAAATAAATAAATTTATAAAATAAATAGTTGAAACAAATGAATAAAATTAATAAAATTAATAAAAATAATTATAATTGTATAAAAATATATACAATAAAAAATTCATAAAATAAATTTAAATAAATAAACATAAATTTTTTAAAGCTAAAAAAAAAAACAATTAATTTTACTTTTTGTTTTTTTTTTTTTTTTGTTAAGAAGCAGACATATATATTTAATTTTACTATATCATACATTTTTAATTAAATAACGAACCGAATCAACAGCCGAATATTTCTAGTGGACATGACATGTAACAATTTCTCTTCACTAGATCTTTCACACCTACACATTTCCCTCAGTGCAGAGTATCTGTTAGTCGTGCACTCCCCCTCTATGTGGCACTTCTTTGTTCATTTTTGTTTCAGTACATCGGTCGTGATTTTAAGCAATTTGTTAAAGCAAATATCGAGAAATATATATGTTGATGCTTGTCAATGCTGCAATGCTCGCAATGTTTGCTCGCTGCAATATGCAGCAGCTGCTGCTGTTGCTGTTGTTGTTGTTGCTGTTGCTGTTGTTGTTGCTGTTGTTGCTGCTGCTATTCTATTTGCATATTTATTTACTTTTCTGATTATGCGGCGTTGAGATTTAATTTGATTTATTTGCACTGACAAAATTTATGCAACTGTTTGCAATTATATGTGATAGACGATAGATGATGTGTGTGTGTGTGTGTAAGTATCTATCTCTCTCTCTCTCTCTCTCTCTGTGTATGTTTGTAACATGTGGTTAAATGCATTGGCATCAAAATTAATGTTGCATACTTTTGAGGGCAGCTTAGAAATATGCTCCAAGAGTCCAAAGATATTTACATTGATAATTGAATATAGTGAATTTTTAATTAAACTTACTTAATTTTAGTTATTAACGGGACTCTCTCTGTGTATGTGTGTGTGTGTTGGCCAGAAGTTGGCTTGCTAAAAGTATTATGAAACACTCACAAGTTTGCCATGCGGTTATTTTGCTGTCAAAGTTTTGCATTGTAATTGAGCGTAAAAGCAAAACTTTGACTAGGTTGCCTCTCTACCTCTCCCCCCCCCCCTTCCTCTCCCTCTCTCTTTCTCTCTTTCTCTCTTTCTCTTTTTTTATTTTTTGGTTTATCCTAGGCAATCGCCTGGCAAGTTAAGAACTTGGCGGCTGCTCGTAACTTGAGGAAGCTACTCAAAAAAAAAGTTGCACATAAACTGTAAACACACAACAAGTAAATGGGGGGAGGGGGCGGTAAGGTGGGCGTGGCTTTCTCTGTACCCAGTTCTGCAGGAAGTACTCCACCATAAAGTTCAAGAGCAACATATGTTGTGGCATAAATTTTATAAAGTCCTTGGGCTGCGCAGCTTCCTTAGCAGCCTCAGTATCCTCAGTATCCTTAGCTGCCATGGTTTCCTTCAACCGCCTTGTTTACTTTCATGTTGCCCAAAAGTAACAAAAAAAAAAAAAAAAAAACAAAAACAAAAAAGCGAAAAACAAAAACACAAAGCAACAATAACAACAACAACAACATCAACCAAATTATGGTTAGACTTTTAACTTGTTTATTACGCCCAGCTACACGCGACGCTAGAATATAAAGTTTTTTAATTTAATTTTAATGAAAATTTATGATTATTTCTTTCACACGCCAAATTCTCGAAAACTTTTCATTCCTTCGTTCTCGCATTACTAATATGCGCAAAAAGAGATATCTTTCTCTATATATCTCACAAGTTGCGCATAATCTCTATAATTAACCAAATCTCTTGGGTTCTTCGTATATCTTCATTAAAATATATGAAACTCTGAAGGAATATAAAAACGGAGTGGAAAAAAAATGAGACCCAACTTTGATATAAAGATAAAAAATATCTCTTTTTAAACAAACTCTCTGAGAGGAAGTCTCACGAGAGCAATAAGACTCGTTCTCGGAGAGTTTTTATAATGAGAGATAGTTTTTTATGCTTATATCAAAGTCTCATTTATTTTCCATTGATGAGAATCTATTCTTTAATGAAATTATGCAATTGTGGTTGCCAGAGAGAAAGAGACATGGCCAATACCAGATCAGTATGACAAGCTCAGTCAATATAGTTTTTTCTCTAAATCTGCAAAATTGTTCCTCTGTGAAAATACATCAATCAGCATAATCTGATATTATTGACCTAATCTAAAGATTTCAAAATGCAGATACATATGTATGTATAAATTCTATATACTTATGAATATCATTAGTATTAGCTGAAAGTTTCATTAAGATCGTAAATGCATTATTCTATATGAAGTTGATTAGGAGTATTACAATATATACTTTATATACAAATATATAGTACCTATATCACATATCTATTGTAGACATAGTACCTCTATTGATTTGCTCATTTCATTATCATTTGATTTCGTAGCTTGTCTTAAAACACTTTAACTAATCCCATCTCAGACTGCTGTTTGTACCTCATTAAAGTGCTTATGTAATTATATTTTCTATTCATCTGTCTCGCTGTGTACGTCTGTGTAGTTCGTACCCCCGCCCCCTCCCTGCCTATCTCGGCGTTGGCGTGTTAAATTAAACGAATCCATTAATCGGATGGCAGTTCCTGTGAATATGAAGAGCTGTATAAATATTAATAACGTTTCAAATGGCATGCCACGTAGCTGTCATATGTATGAATGCAGGTCGACGTCAGCCCCTCCACCCTCCACCCTCCACCCTCGAGCAGCATCCCTGCCAACATGCTCCACACTCTCTAGAAGCCTGTCAAACTTCTCAAAGATGACAAGGCCCAGGCCCAGGCCCAGACCCAGGCCGAGGCCCAGAAGAGGCATTTCGGTGGCTTGGGGGCGGAACGTTTTACAATTGGGACAAATTGCATTTGCTCAGCTCGTTGAATGGGCTGTGTTCTGTTCATGTTAGTGTCTAGGCTTTGTTTCGACACGACAAGCAGTTGGGGGGTCAGACACATAGACAGCAAAGCGAACATAACCCTAAACATTACAACATGCATCATCAACATAATCAACAAGAATGACAACAGCTACAACAACAACGACAACATCTACAACTGAAGCACGCGCTTGTCATTCAATATATCGCGTCGATCTGCACACACACACATGTCATCTCTAAGCAGGAAAGCGAGAGAGAAAGAGAGACACATACACACTCACACACACATGAGCAAGTTTAGCAATGTGCGTGCCAAGAGAGTTCATCTTCTATTTTTTTCCCATTCCTCATTTCATTCATTCCTCCTCCACCTTCGCTTGTGTTTATATTTATCTGCGTATTAAATTGCAAGCTGGTGTGCTGAGAGACCAACAGAGGCCTCGACTATTGTTTGCCTTGTCTTCATCGTTGTTGTTGTTGTTGTTGCTTTTGTTTCTATAGTCATTTTTCTGCCGTTATTTTTATCAGTGAACGTGAACGTGTGTAGAAATCCAGTTTGAGCTGCTATTTTTACTTGCCTTTGCTCTATGTCCTCATTGTTGTTGTTGCTGCTGCTGCTGATGCTGTTGCTGTTTGCCCATTCTCTTTTTGCTGTCGCTTTAATTGTATACCGTTAGTCTTATTCGCAGTGCGTACCAAAAGCTGGAGTTGACCAGTTAGCAAAACTAAAACTGTTTAGATATTTACATACATACATACATATGTATGTACATATATGCATGTCGTTTACAGCAATAATTAGTGGACTTAAAATGGTATGTTTATATATATACATATGTAGTGAGATAAAAATAAAACAAATTGAACATAAATAATTTCAATTGGTTATATGTATAAATATAGGGTATACATTGTAAGATAGGGTATGCAGCAAGCGGATAATCGATAAGTTTACAGTGATTGCTGTAATCAGCAGATTAACAACTTACAATATTTGTATCATGTGGTATGTAGCTAAAATATCTTTCAATTAAATAATGTTTGGCTAAATTATCTTCATCAAATATTTACGCAGACGAATTAGCTAAGCATAATGTCTGATTAACCCCTTCAGTGCACAGAGCTAAACAGAGCTATTTGCGTACACAGCGTTTGGGCAACATTTTTATTGCCGTTAGACGCTGCTGGGCTGGGCTGAGCGGGAATCATGTGTTGCAGCTTAAATTGCGCTTTAGGCGCACTCACATTTAGAGTTCGCTGACAGGATGTTGCCGAGACGTTTGTCATGCGGCAGGCAGCTCGACAGCCGCAGCCCCTTTTGCCCACTTTTGCGACTGATTGTCTTTGACTAAGATACGAACAAGACGAGCCGGCAAATTTGATGTACTACACACACTCACGCTCTCACTCTCTCTCTCGCTCCCCCACTCTTTCGCTCTGGCTGTGAAGTGTATGCCATGCATGACAATTTTATTTGTGAGATTGTTTGGGTAAGTAGAAGAGTGTGTAGAAGAGAGAGTAGCAGAGGCAGCGGCCGAGGCAGAGGCAGAGACAGAGGCAGCGACAGCGGCTGTAGAAGAGAGCAAACACACACATACACGCTTCACGTAAATTTCATGCAATTTGTTATGTTTTATGTGCCTCGTTCGTCTGGCTCTATCTCTCTCTCGCTCTCGCTCTGTGATGGGGGTTCTGGCAGCTCGAATGTTACGCCTGGGAATCTCAAAATGACAGACTTCAATTTATACAATTTATTTTATTAAGTCAAACATTTGTCTCTCTATGTATGCGTATATACGTGTGTGAGTGTGTGCGTGTGCCGTTTTATTAACAAATTGATGAAACAATTTCCGCAGCGTTTAATATGGGCAATCTTTTTTTCTGACCAGCCTCTTGCTGGATTTCCGCTCTGAAAATCTATAAAAAAAAGTAGGAGAAATTGTGCTGTGGGAGCGAGCATTACGAGTACATGAATTTGTCCCTTTATGGCGCGTTAAATTTTCATTTTTACTGCACACATAAAATCTACGAATTGGCAAAATTCAATTGCAATGTTATAGATGGAACGGAGTGGAACGGAATAGGATGGGATGGGATGGGATGGGGTGGAATAGAGTGAGATGAAATGGCTATCCACCTACATAAGCGCCCATATAAATCTCAATTTATGTTGGCTATTTAAGCATTTTGGGCACGCAGCAGCCATTTCGTTTAGGCCCGCTCTAGGCCTCAAAATTATTGAATCTAATTAACTTAAATGAAATGAATGAAGACTACAAATGTGTGTGCCTGCCAAACTCGTAAAACTTGGCCCAAACCCCGAGGCTATATGTATGTGGGTGTGTGTCTTGTAGCCCGTTTAATTTATGGATGTGTATATAAATTCATTTGGAGCTCTTTAATTGCTGCTTAATGGCAGAAACCCTGTGTAATGTCAGAACCCTCCTTGCAGCCTCAGCCCCTGCCTCAGTCTGAGCCTTTGCCATCGTTGCCTTTGTCTTTCCCTGTGAAGGTCAACAGATTGATTGGGGATTACGTCCGTTGGCTCCCCTCCAAAGTGTGGATTGTTTATTTGCTTTCATTTCTTCTCTACCTCTCCCTCTTCTTCTTCTTCTTCAATTGATTGCAACAGAAAATTGTACTGAAGTCGTGTAATTAATCATTTAAGAAGGGCTTCGGCAACGGCATCGGTTTCGTCTCTTCTAATATTTATAATATAAATTGAGCACAAGATTATGGGTTTTGCCCATTTTTCGGGTTCTTTAAAGTGACATTAAGACTAAGATAAATTAAGTGTTAAGAGCTCAGCTTAGGGAGAAAAATGTTGAAGTTAACGAAACAAGGTATCCTTTACCTTAATGAAGATGAAATTCTCTTTAGATTTTTATACTCATTCACGAAAATGAAATGAGTATATTGATTTTGTGTTACGTCCGTCGTGCGTCCATCCGTCAAATTAGAGACTTAAAATTTACGAGTATTCTGCAGTCGGTAACTCCGGACTGCAACGTACCCACTTGTTAATATATTGCATCCTTATCAATTGTTTCAGGGTTTGCAAAAACTTTTAGATGTGAAATTTTGCCCCCAAATTTTATGTAAATTTGTTTTTGATTTACTCACATATAAACCCCAAAATAGGCACAGGTATGCCCTGCAGGTGTTTGTGCTTCATGTTGATGAGTTTCCTGAGAGTTTTTACGTCTTCATTTTGAACCCTTTCAATTGCCCGAGGGCTGCATCGTCCTTTTTCCCAGTTGCCCAAAAAAAAAGGTATATTTATGTTTTGCTTTCGATTTTCTTTTTATGCATTGCACATTTTTCAATTTGTCAACCTGAAATAACAAAATTTTACAATTTGTTTTTATTGTAAAATATGAAAAAATGACAAAATATTATACAAAAATGTTATTCAGTTAAATTTTGGGGTAAATTTGCGGCTGAATTGCAATTTTATTATGAAATTTTAATAAAAGTAATAAATACAGTAATTTAAAATAAATCTTATTACTGAAGTTGAAAGCTGTTAAAAAATGGAATTTCGCATTTAATATGTAAAAATTTTCTAAAGAGAAAGTACTATTTATTTTATAATGTAAAAATATGTATATTATTTACCAGCTTTTTAATAAAGGAAAGCCTTTTTGACCTCTGAAGGCATTTATATATATCAATAGAACTATCATCGTTTTTTTTTTTTTTTTTTTGGGCAGGTACAAAAGTAAACTTGAAATATTTTCAGGGAAGACGTTTAGCCTCTTTGTCTATATAAAAATCAAACTAACTGAATCTTAAGAGGAAAACTATTCCATTAAAATAGAACTCTTTATAGCACCTCTAAAGATAATTACTAAATATCGATCATATTTTATTAAAATTTAATTAAAATATTAAGGCTAAATTTAAAATTAAAAAATTATATATATATTGGTTTTCAAGTTCAGAAACAGAATTTAAATAAATAATAAATATAAATAAAATTATGGTAAAATATATGAAAAACTTGAAAGACATTTGTCAATAGACAGACCTTTGCTAGAGTGATAAGGAGCTAAAGAGATTATAAGCTTAAACATAAATTGATATATTAATAAGGACATTCCTGTTTTAGATTTATTTCCATATAGTCTAGTCAAATATCAAAAATATTGTTAGCCTGACTTATTCGGCTAAAACAAAAAGTGAAACAGTTTCGCTGGCAGCTTTAAATGCTTTGTTATCAAAATTTTTATTACGCTCACTCAGTTGACACATGCATATATTTCTTTTTCATGCTTTTGATTTGTCCGCCGACCATTGAAGCTGTCCATCAATTTGACAGTTAGTCAGTCAGTCAATCATTGTGTTCAGCCATTTGGCTGTGAAATTTGAGTGGGCAATTTTAATAATTTAAGTGAATGATCTATCACAGTTACAGTTAATCTATCAACGACAGCCGAGGCTAGATGGCCTATGAAAAGCTTTACACACACACACACACATATATACACACATATATATATACATTTACATACAAACTTTCATCATCTTCGTTTCGCTTTTAACAAATTGTCTTGTTAAAAGTTTTTCTCTTCTTTTCCGGCCGCAAAACGAGATAAAAAACGTGGCCGAGAAAAAGAAAAAGAAAACCGTTAGCAGACGAGAAATTTGTGTGTGATAAGAGAATTTGCTGGCCATTAGCATTTAAGGCGTTAAGTCATTTATATTCATTTTGGATATTTTCACAATTCCAATGAAACGAAACGAAACGAATTACTTGATTGTCAAGTACTGATGCATAATCTCCAAAGTGGACCAAAGCAGAAGCAGCCAGAGAAAGGTCCTCAAATCGATAAATCATTAAGTGGTACTTCTCAAGAAATATATTCATTTTGACAATGAATGAGTAGAATTAAAGCTTTATGTAAGCAAAAAATAAGGAAAGCGTTTCTGGGAGTTCTTAGAAGTGCTTGACTTAGAAGTGCTTTTTAATAACAGTATTTATTCTATTCAAGAATGAGCTATTATTCAGAAAGCTCAGTCTTTATTAGGATAAATTAATAAATATAATTCTGTTTCTAAATAATATCTAATTGTTTCGTAGAAATCTTGACTGCTAAAGAGCAGGAGAAAGCTTTTCTTCTTATATTTTCTGTTTTCTTCTCATAGCACTTTATATATTCTCTTCTTTTCATTTCACTCGTCATCTTCTCTTCAGTTTCTTTTCCTCTTGCCTTCTTTTTCTTGACTTTTTTCTTAACATCTGCATTTTATATTCTCTGCAACATGTTTCTTTATTTTATCTGCATCTTTTCTTTAACTTATCTTTCTTTTTATTCGCTTCTCTTCTTTAAGATTCTGTCTTATTTTCTTCCTTTTTAAAATTTATTTTCTATTTTATTCTTTTATTTTCTTTACTATTCAGTTCCCTTTTCATCTTTTCTTTTAATCTTCTTTTAATCCTTTTTTTATTCTTTTTGGTATACATTTTATCTTTTTTTTCTCCTCTTCCTATATTTTATACTCTCTCTTCATATAAAATACAAAAATCTTCTCTTTTATCCTTTAACTTTTTTCTTTACTTCTTCTTCTTCTTTTCTTTTAATATTTTCTCAAACTTTTTTTCATCTTCTCTTCACTTTTGGAATGCATTTTATCTATTTTCGTTCTTCTCCCATATTTTTAAATCTCTCTTTATATAAAATAAAAAAATCTCCTACTTTTTCTTCCTTATTTGTCTTTCTATCTTTCTTTTACCTTCATGATTTCTTCCTTTACTTGTTTCTTGCCTTCTTTTATTTTCACTTTTCTTTATTTCACTGCTCTTTTTTAACTATTTAAGTTTTATTTTCTGATTCGCTTTTGTTGCCCACCTCTTCTCTTCTTCTATCAGTCAGTTACTTTACTTATCTTTTGAGTAACTTTACCCTTAAATTCGCTTTTCAACAATGCTCTGTTTCAAGTACTCAAGATTTATCCACTTTAACTTTAACTGGGAAATGGTGAAAATCCCCTTTCTTCCCACAGTAATATGCAAATTTGTTGTTGGTATTTTATTACTCGGGATAGTCATCAAATTTCGAATGAGTTATTTGAATAAGTCAATAGGGAAAGGAGGCAGGACCCAAGATACCCAGAATACAGCTTCGAGAGCTGTTAAGTGAATCCGAAGGAAGGCAGAGCACCTACACGGGACTCAGTGTAGAGGGGTCGGGATAGGGATAGGAAGAGAGAGAGAATGGAATTGGGATAGGCATAAAAAGCATCAATCATCAATTTAGCAATCTTTCGATGGGGCCTCACGTCCTAGGCGCCCAGCTGCAAATAGTTGAAGCCGCTTAAGCACGAATTTCTATTAAAATATTTATGCAAAAAGCTACGAAGCGACAATCTAAGCCGGCTCCGACTACGGCTATGAAAGGGTCTCACAGCTACGGCGGTTGTGCGTGAAAAATGTTCCGCAAAACGATTTTCATAATCGATTTTCAGTGACTGTTGACAACAGCAGCAAAAGCAACAGCGGCTGAATGCGGGAGAGGGGAGGTGCTGCAGACGCTTGTCAACCTTTATCAGAAACAGGGATATAGAAAAGGGAGGGGCGGCGGGGCGGGGCGGAGACAGAGAGAGAGGCCGGGGGAGGCAGCCAGACAGGCGAGCAAAGCCGAGACAAATGCGACATGCGTCTGTTGACAATATATCAACATGTGGAATACGGGCAGATAGGACCCCGCCCACCTACCCCATGGGGTGTCCTTGGATAAAAATGCAAAAGGCAGGAGCCGACTTAACAATTTTTCTACTTGACTTTGACATTTGTTCAGAGCCCGCCTCCAGTTTGTTGTCTTCGACTGTGAACCGACGACGCCAGGTCAAGTAATCTTTAAAGTATGACGTCTCTCTATCTCACTCCCTCTCCCTCTCTCTGCTGTAGGTAGTCGGGAATAGTCCTCACTACAATTGTTTGCCATTTGAAGCTAACGTAGCGCAACTAATCGATGAGAAAGACAGAGAGAGAGAGAGAGAGAGAGAGAGAGAGAGAGAGAGAGAGAGAGAGAGAGAGAATACCTCAGACAAGGGGAAAGCGCGCTGACTGAGAAGGCAGCTGAACTGTTCGAGCTGACTTTGAATCAGAGATTCGTTTGCTGTGTTGTCTGTGTTGTTCTTGTTTTTTGTCTTTTTTTTCGTTTTTCATAATGTGCTCTTAACCCGTTTATGGGGCGTAGCTTATGTGATGATAGTATCGTTGAGGCTGCCAGGCAAAAATGTGGTAAAAGAGAATATGTGAAGCGAAATCCTTAAATGCGATTCGCACCAGTTGCTTCTGCAAATAGTGTGTAAATCATGGTCGATGGCAGAGGCTTTAACCCAGTGATAGATTACTACTAGAGCCACCAGCTGCACTCGAATGAGTTTCAACTGAGAGAACTGTGCTTATGGTGGGAGTACATGACTAGTATATACCTGGACTATCATATTTTGAAATGGAATAAGTAAAGATATCTAAGAATATATAATATTTCTTTGTCTGTCTGTACTTAAGTCTAATGTAATTTAAGTTCTATTAATCCTAGCCCGAAATACCAGAAAATGCTAAGGGTTTTGCTGGGTGGAGGTTTTTGGTGGAGGTATTTGTTTATACTTTAGAATCTATTTATAAAATTATATTCACCCTAAATTCTATTCAAATAGCTTAAGTTATATATCGATTTTAATCGATTAGTTTAAGTTGGGTAAAGTTCATCGATAGTTTAATTTGATTAATTAAAATTAAATTGATATACATAGAAGTTTCTAGTAGTCAAACTTCTCTGACTCTATTGGCAATAAGCATAGCAGACGAAAGTTTAACATCGATCTTGATACACTTTATTCTAAAGATTATCGTTTAATGGAAACATAATTTTATCTATGCTTACTATCTAAGTTTAAAAGCCAAATTTCTCTTCTTTGGAAATAAGCGCCGTTGCTGAAATTTTAATAGCGTTTTTATCGATTTTAATAAAACTTAACTGTAATGTACTTGCCTTGAGAGTCCCAGAAAATGTGCTGTGTATAAAATATTGAGCTTTTTGGATAGTTTGACAGATGTTCACATATTAAGGTTGATATCGATTTTTATCGATTTCATTAATATAGGTATAGACTAAATGAGAACATGTGTGAGCATATCATATGAGCTAAGTATTACGTTACATACGTTTTATATAAATATATGTAGATACGACTAGATTCGATTATTGCTACACTTTTAGATTATATCGAATTTATACAGTGGGACTCACATAACTCAAATAACTCACATATATATACATATGTACATATATTCATACACATAACTCCGACAGAATTCTGATATACATTAAAAAAGAAATAAATTCCTCTTTATCTTTCGTCAATGGGCATAAGAACCAATATTGCATTCAAGTCACAACTGCCTGTAGGGTATTTGTTAGTCAATCACTATCATACTTGTTCAAATTCCTATAAAATCTTGAGTGCAGCCTCATTTATGATATGCTTTTGTTGCTGTCAAATAGTTAACGTAAGTTCGGTGGTCACTAATTACCCAACTTAAGCTGCCATTGTATTGTTTATCTTTAGACAGCATGCTTCAGAGATAGCGAGAGAAAGAGGAAAAGAGAGAGAGAGAAAGAGAGAGAGAGAGAGAGGGGGGAGAGAGAGGAAGGCATTTGTCTTTGGAGACTATTTCAAAAATTAAACAGATTTATTATTCAGTGGCCCAGTGTGTTGGCTCCATCTTAAAGTGGAGTCGAGTCGAGCTGAGTTGAGTCGAGTCTCTCCCCATGACAGACTGGGGAACTGGGGAGCAGCTGACTTCCCTCTGTGCTGTTTGTGCGCGTGCTGTGTTCGTGGTTTTCAAAGGGGGGAAAAGGGCCAACGACGTTGGTGGCTTGTGGTTTAGTGGTTTGGGTGGGTTGTGGGGGGGATTGGAGGTTTGAGAGTCGGCAGACGCCTGCAGCTAAGCGCATTGCGTTTGTCAAATTTTGACGAGTTCGCCGTGTATCGATTCGCCCAGCTCTTTGAAATCTATCTCTATCTCTCTGTGCGTGGCTCTTTGGCTTAGTGTGTCCTTAAGCTAAATTAAAGCATATATTACATTTCATTAATCCTTTGATGTCTGCGCTGGGGTTTCTGAAAAAGCCAACGTCGCCCACTTTGATTAAGTTGCGGATGTTTGATATTGAAAAAGGGCTTGAAGTAATTCCTGAAATTAAGTTACAGAATTTGCTTTGAAGCGCTGGCAAACACTAGTAAATCAGTATGAATTATAATGAGTTGAAGTGTTTATCTAAGCTCGAAAGTAACTTGATTAATGCTTGGCTAAAGCAGCTGCCAGCTAAAATGGGATGTGTGCTACGGTCTAAGATATATGAGCTGCAAAGCATTTGATGGACTGCAGAACTACATTTTTGACAAGCTTGATTTATAGTTACTTGCGAGTAATATACTGCTAGTTTATGAGGTCGTAAGGTACCAGAGGATTCAGTATGGTAGTCGAATGTTCTCTCTACTGGTAGATAGTTATAGCTATAAACAGAGATGGAGATGTATTCAGACTTCAACAGAGTTCTTAATGGTTATATATATATTGTAGTATATATTTATTATTATTCATAGTACTCTGCCTCAAACACCCTAGCCGTAGATAAAGCAAACACTGCCTTCATATTTTTTTAAGTTAACCACAGCAAATTTTGACCACACAGAAATCAACATTAATTTCAACACCCTGCCCTCTCAAAAAAAAAATAAAATAAATCAGCAAAAGAAAATGCAATGCAAAGCCAAACAATCAAAGGAAACGCCAAGGCGAACTCAAAAATGTTGGTCACGTAGAAACTTTGTTTGTGCCTCAAAGACAAAAACCCGCAAATTTTAATGATTACACAAAAGAAAAAATGAAGTGCTGACAAAATAATGGAATACCCTATGTATATAGATAAAAATCTATATAGAGATCAACAGAAAAGGTTATCACTATGGAGCCTGTGAGCCTTAATAGCAAACAATTTTAGAGTTTACATAAATTTATTTTCATATTAATTATTAAATAAATAAAAATAAAATGAAATAATAAATTTGAAATAAGAAATTTTTTTTTTTAAATTTATTTATTGGTTTTAATTTTTTTAGTTTAAAAATGCTTTTTTATGTTTGTTAATCAATTTATTAGACAATATTTTGTTCATACATATTACATATTACATATTTACATATTTTCATTTCATTTAAATTTTTATTTTAAAATATGTATTTTTTTAGTGTATCTTAATTTTTTATTTTTTTTTTTTTAACAAAACATTTTCTGTATTTTATTTATCTTTTATTTTTTTAATATATTTGTTTTGTTTATTGCATTTATTATTTACACATATTTTTAAATAATAACAAATAAACAGTAATTTTGACGTATTAAATAAACAATAAAACTGTAAATTATATAAAAATAAAAATAAATAACAAAAATAAATTATATAAAATAATTAAAATAAAATTAGATTTAAAAAAAAAAAAAAAAAAATATATATATATATATATATATATATATATATATATATATATATATATATATATATATTTATTTATTTATTTATTTATTTATTTATATACCATTTATACCATATATATATATATATATATATATATATATATTTTTTTTTTTTTTTTTTTTCATACTTACTAGCTATTTATTTATCAATTTTCTTAAACTACTTTATTAATATTAATCTTTAAAATATTAATAAAAAATATTATAATTTAATAATGTAATAACTTAATAAAATATTATTTGATTGTTTATTCATGGCTTTGTGTCTTGTTTTTAATTTTGTATACAATTTTTGCAAAATAAACTTCAGGAATAATTAAAAAGGTTTCGCCCACTCCAAACTTCTACTAAAAACAGAAAAAGTAAATTCTCCTACACTTAAATAAGTTCTGATAAGCAGGGATGCCAGATTAAACAGCTTGTTGCGTCTCCTCTAAATTCAGAAAATTCAATATACATTTTTTCTGATTTTAGAAAATATTCAAAAGCTTCTGAAATTCGCTGCGAGTTGTCAGGCCATTTAGCATGGAATAATAATAATAATAATAATTATACTTAGACTTAAATACTTTAGTTTCTCTCTTTGCGGTTTGCCAGGGAGTATTTCGTAGTTGAGCAATAAGCTATAGAAATTGTGTGTTGTTTGCTTTGCAGTCAGGAAACTTACAATACGCCCGGCTGAACAATTTCTGTAGAAGAAACCATTGAGAGCAACCACAACAACAACAACAACAACAACACCAACAGCAACAACAACAAAAACAAAATGTGAAACTCTGCGACTCACGACGCGACTTGAGTCGACTCAGTGCTCAAAAAATTTTACGCGGGTTGACTGCTGAAGTGCCACCAGGGGGCATGAATGAGAGGGCGGTGGGTGGGTGGGTGGTGCAGGTCCTGGCGTGGCCATTGTCACAGTCAGGGACGACGACGATTGCGTCTTTTGCATTTTGACTGGGCGGCAGCAGGAGCAGTAAGCATCATCAGCAGCAGCAGCCCAGACTCGAATTACAAATTCAGCACAATGTCCCTTTGTCATTTATGCATTCGCTGTATAAATTAGGCACAATGAATTTCAGCGGTCTCACAACTTGTAGACTCTTAATAAGCTTCCAGTTTTTTTCTCGTCTTCTTTTCAGGTGGCAGCGGCAGTGGCGGCGGCGGCGGTGGTGCTGGCGGTGGTGGCAGCTCCTCGGACATATCCAAGGATCATTGCAATAAGACTGTGGACATTTTCGAGGATATCAGTTCACCGGAGGTCAGCAATCAGAATCTGGGCCGCCCGCTCACCTGCTGGTATCGCTTTCGTACGCTGAAAGGAGCACCACGTGACTTTGTGCTACGGCTGCGCTTTAAGAAGTTCAAAGTGGGGCAACTGCTCAACGCCACCCACTGCGAAGGGGGCTTCCTGCAGGTGAGTTGGCCACAGCTGGCAGGGGCTGATTTATGGGTGGGGTTAGGGGCAGATTGAGTGGCTCGCCCAGGCAATCAAATCTAATTTATAACTTTGTCTCCTCGTCTAAATGATGACACATGTATCCCACGTAATGCCAACATACGGCCAATGCTTGACAGCTTTATGTGAAGCTGAGCTCGCAGAGTTGCAATCCAATTGACGCTGCCAATGTCTGTCTGTCTGTGTGTGTCCTTTGGCTGTCCCTTTGCCTAACTCATTTGATTCGACTCCATATGACGCTGCTGTCCTTGCTCTGCTTGCAGATTGTTGATGGCAATGCCAAAACAGATGTCTCCAATCGACGAGAGCCGGGCATGTTCTGCGGCGAGGCTGAGCAACCGCAGACCTTCATCAGCGAGACGAGCTATGTGAAGGTGTTATTTCACACCGACAACTTTACGGATCAGGTGAGCTAAATCATCATTGACAATTACTTGGCTAATGGGAATTGGGAGTTGAGTTGAAAGAGATGTGTACTTATACAAAGAGAGAAAGAACTATTTAATAATAAATAAAGGAGTTTTTAAGAATTTTTCAACATTTTAGATTCATTATTGAAATACTGTATATATTAAGGGTATTCTGCATATTTATTTATATCTATATCAGTACTTCCCATATTAAGTTTCATTGCCAACCTTTACTATAATCAAATAAGCATCTTCATAAATTCCTACTTGTCAAAGAAGATGTGAAGTTCTTTAAATCTTGGATTAATTATTGAAAGGTTTTAATATATTTCGGGTATTCTGTTCATATCATTTATCTATATCTAATAGATATTATCTATACTTATACCTAAATATTCTCTATTTAGTTTCCTTCCCAACACAATAATATTATATAATTACATATAATATTACAAACTAAATTATTAAAAAAAAATAAGGTAAGGTTTCTTTACATCTCAGATGAATTATTTAAAGTGGTTTGATTTATTATCCGCAATAATATTAAATTGTTATATAAAAAAGTATACAGAAAAAGGAGAAATTAAGGTTTCTTTACATTTTAGATTAATTATTTAAAGACTTTATTATATTAAGGGTCTTCCGGACATATTATTTAGTATCTACAAGCATATCGTTATTTCCCACACTTAGTTAAAATTCCAACCTTTACCATAATCAGCAAAATATCTTTAAAAATTCCAACTCATCCACTTGCCAGTCCTCAGCTGAGCCCACTCCACTTCAGACACCTCGTCTAAACAACTCCGGCGACTTCCAATTACGGTAAAAAATAAGTCTCTATTCTGTTGTCTACCGTCTTCAAGTTGCAGACGCCAAACGCACTTACACTAATAAACCTCCATGGCTCCATGTTCCGTTCACCCGACCCGGCCCAGGACATGTGTCACATGTGTCACGTAGCCGCTTCCTGCATGTCCTTACGCCGTGTCCTTACTGCAGCCGTCCCACTTTCTGCTCCTAAATATAAATATATATATTATATATACATATATATGTATGTGGATATGTATGTATATTCATATTTATCACATAATTTAAAGAAAATATTACAGCATACAAGTTTTTGACGCCCTTAAAGCAAAGTTAGTGTGCCCTAATTGGGCATAACCAACTGGCAGATACTTTGCAATATATAAAAGTGTTTGAAATGGGAACGGTATAGGAGGGTATATATGAGAATGACATACTTGAAGATATCCTATATGTTGGAAGAGTGTTTTAAATGCAAATGCCAAGCTAGAATATACCCTGTGACATATGAGATTACTCTACTTGACAGTATAACACATACAGATAATTAGGAGTGCTCTCTTAGAGAATGATTTACTTGAATATCTCCTATATATTGTAGGTATGTTATAAATGGCAATGGTAATTGCAGAAAATATCGGAATATAGAATATATGCTACATATATCTTATATATATACATGTGGTATGTATGAATATGTATGTACTATGAATAGGCAAATATATTTCTCTCTATACATTTGAAAAAAATTTGCTGATAAAACAGAAATTTTAAAAATTAAAGCACAAAACATTTATTTATCTTACATATAGAGTACAGGGTATTTTCTAGTCAGCTCGACTCTCCTCATTCTCAACCTTCTAATGCTGCTTCACATAGTCCAAAAGAGAGAAGATTGGTTAAGCAACGTTGCACACTCCTTGTGTATATTCATTTATACATTCATTTATGGACTCTAATCCCCATCTGAAGAACGAATGAACATTTCTCAATTAATTTGTCTACACTTTCTAATTGAACTCTTAACGAGCATTACGAAGTCGTTTCTACCCCACACTAATATATCTATATATACGTTTTTTTTCATTTACATACATATTTACATACACATACATATATAATTTTTTTATATTTTATCTGTCTCTGTTTTTTGTTTGTTTGCTTTGGCTGTGACCCGTGTTGCTCTATCTGCTTGGCTGCATCTATGCAACTCACTTTCGCACTTAGCTTTTCATATACATATATGTTTATATATATACATATATATGTGTATGTATATCAATGTGTATATTTTTGCATGCATTATTCAGTGGAACGTCTATGGAAGCTGTGAACGTGGGCGTTCCCTGCTCTCCTGACTGTCGTCTGGCTGCCTGCTGCCTGCTGTTGGCTACTCCTGCTGCTGCCTACTCCTGCTGTTGTCTGCTCCTGCTGTTACCTACTCCTGCTGTTGCGTCCCTCTGCCAGTGGCGGCGTCTCTTTTTGGCCTGGGCTGGCCCGACTGGCGACTCGTTGTATATGGCAAATGCTGTTCACAACTTGAATTCTATTTAGCTGCATGGCTGTTGCTTTTGCCCACTGGTTATACCCTGTAAATGCCCTTTGAAGGTGGGTGAATAGAGTATTTTGAACAGCTTGAAGTTTATGTTACAGGTAGGGCAAAGTGTGGCTGATCATGTAAAGCTTTCATATTCTCCCTAATCATGTAAATTATATGTATTGACTATGATCAATAAGTAAGTTGTACTTCTGTAGATTTATTCACCTGTCTTTATTCATCTGTCTATCCGTAATTCTACCCGTCTTTCTCTCCGCCTGCCTCTCGGTCTGTCTATCACTTTGCCTCTTCAACTGCTCGTATATATGCTCCCATAAAAATTCATTCTCTACGCCACGTTCAAATCAAGTTTACCTCATCAATCACTTGAATTGATCATGAGAATCGATATCAATTTTACTTTAGTTCTTAATCATAGATCACATTTCTATAAATCATGAAGAATTGTTATACAATAGAAGTTTTCTGAAGCATTCGGTGCTTAAATATAGTTAATATGATGGAAGAAAGTGTTTATTTCCTTTGAAATCGATATAAATCGATAACAAACTTAAGCATACTTGAGCATATCGCGCTTGTCTTCTAAACTGGAACAAATAAATCTGCAATATAGATGCTCCTAGAAGTAAATACAATTTATTAATCTCCAGTCTCTATTTACCTTAATTTATTATACACAAATAATCATTTGAAATCGCAGAATTTCAGTGCTTGACGTATAACAGAGAATCTGCCAGTCCATCATACCTCACCTGTTTCACATGGGCATGCTGTTGCTGTTTCTGTTGCACTCTTTCGCAGATTTTTTTGTGAGTGCTGTGTGCTTGATGCAGTATTTGCATTTCAACGAAAAAAATTAAAGATAAGATCATTATATCACGTAAAGAATTTATAAATTTAATAAACCATATATTTTGATGTGTTTTTTAAGAAGCAGAAAAAAAAACTGTGAATTTTTGTTTGATGACAATGAAAATTCTTTTCCATCTTTATTTATTTAATATCAAGAAATTATGTAAAAACTTGGATTTTTTTATTTTTAAATATGAAGTTAGTAAAAATTCTTTTCATTTTTGGTTTATTTGAAATCAAGAATAGATGGAAAAGTTTTGGATATATTTTGAACATATTAATATAATGAAAATAAATATTCGAACATTTTTGTTTGTTAGAAATCAAAAAAGATTAACAAATTTTAAATGCATTTATCATATATGACTTAATTTATATATACTAGATATATTTTTTGTGATAAGGAACATGTCTGTAACAGTTTAAAATTCCAATTATATTTTTAGTATTTTCTGTTACTTTTTGGTTTATGGTTCATAACATAAATATCTCAATCCTTAGTCATATGTATATACACTAGATATATTCCTTATAATATTAAATATATATATATATATATGATATGTAATACTTTTAATTTGAATTATGTATATATATGACAGTTGAAAAATCTCATAGCATAAATAAACTAGATATTTTGATACCAGTTATATATATAATAGTTATTTCTGCTCTGGCAAAAGTCGAAGATGTTGAGCTAATGTTGTTGTAGCAACGTTCTTTTCTTTTTGCTTGTTTGCTTCATGGATTAACTTCATGCTGCATTTTATCAGATGTAAGCAGGGGCAGCAACAGCAGCACACCTACACAACAAAAGAGAGAGAGGGAGAGGGAGAGGGAGAGAGAGAGAAAACCTAATGCCATGAACGAATGGCTCATGCAGCAGATAGACGCTCAGCCTGTAGAATTCTTGTTGCTGCTGCTGTTGCTGCTCCTCCTGCTGCTGCTGTCTCTTCTCTGCTGTCCTCCAGAGTGTCTTATGCACACCTTAATGGAGTCATAAATATTTATGAAAACTCGCTGCGCGCTCAGCCCGAAGTTGGCTGCTCGGTAGACAGTTGAGAGCGCCGTTTCCTGCCGGAGTTGGCGGAGTTGCTGCTGCTGCTGCTGCCGCTTTGTTTTTGCCACGCAGATTTCAGCGCAACTTTTTCCCGCTCATCTTCTTTACAATTTTTTGCCACTTATTTTGCACGAATGCCTTGGAGAATGATGGGATGGGTGGGCGGGTCAGGTCGGCAGTGGTATCATTCTATATAATAAATAAAAATAATAGAGCAGCGCTGGCATGTAATAATATTGCCACGTACACAATTTAATGAGCAGACAGCGATGCCAACAGCAGCAAGAGTATCAGCAGGAGTATCCAGAGTAGCAGGAGCAGGAGCAGGAGCAGGAGTAGCAGGAGTAACAGCCATTGGGCTGCACTTTGCCCCAGCTCAAAGTAAAGCGAAACCGAAAACAATTTCGCATTAACATAAATTCATTGCAAATAAATCAAAAATAATTTTCACAAATTGCGACATTCGTGACAACAGAAAAAATAAAAACAAAAACAAAAACCAAAAGCGAAATTCCGACTGATTTTTAATTTATTCGTGCACAAATTTTGCCAGGATATTAAAAGAAGAGCTCTGGCCAATTGGCAGAGATAGAGGGGAGTGAGGAGGGAGGGGAGTGAATAGGTCGCTGCCATGGCGATAATGCCAGCTACGCTACATTGCATCCGCATCAGCATTGACATCAGCATCAGCAACAGCAGCAGCAGCAGCAACAGCAGCAGCGGCAGCAGCATCATCATGCAACAGCAGGAGGCTACTTTCAAAAATATTCAATGCATTTAAAGTCGCATAATGCGGCAAATATGAAGTTAAGGGCAGGAGGCAGGAGGCAGGAGGCAGGGGCATCAGGCAGGAGGCATGAAGGAGGAGGCAGGGTACATGGGGCAGGAGGCAGGAGGCAGGAGGCATGAAACAGGTCCAGGCAGCCTCGACTAGGATGGCAGTTCAACTAGCTGTCTGGCTATATTGGCTGTCAGTCCGTCTCTCTGTCTCTCTGTCTGTCTGTCTGTCTGCTCGTTTGCCAGACTGCTTGTACGCCATTGTTCAGATCGTTAAGTGGCGCTAACGTCATTGACGCCGGTAACGCATTTAATATTGACATGTGCATTACGCATACGCATCATGTGCCAGAATATCCCCCCTAGAAATCAGCGAGGACCATGACAAACAGGATTCGCAGCATTCACGCTTGATTTCAGTGTGCGTCATATACGCAGCATCTGTATAACAATTTTAAGCTATCCATAGAAGGGGATAGCATTTTATGGAATTTTATCTGTTAATAATACTTTTTGTATAAATTAATTCCATTTTTATATGACCAAATATGGGAACTGGAGCTGGGATAATGGATAATTGGATAATGACATTGAAAAACTGATAAATTAATAATGAATGAAGAAAATAATTAATATGGCAAAAGTAAACAAAATTTCTTAATTTATTTATAAACACTTTTTTATTTAAGTAGGATTTAGTCTTTTTTTATATTTCAATATAATGTTGATTAGATTCAACGAAAGTCATTATTGAAAAGAATTGTTTGATAAAATAATAAGATTAATAAATAATATTACTAATTAAATAAATCAATATATAAATGCTAAAATACAAAAATTAATTAATAAAATAGAAAACATAAATCAAATAGGTAAAATAAATAAAATAGATACTATATATAATATAAATAAATTAAATAAATTAAAGAAAATAAATAAAATAGATAGAATAAACAAAATAAATAAATAATATAAAATAATTAAAATATATAAAATAAATAAATACAAAAAATAAATAAAATATAATATTACATAAAAAAGAAAATATACATAAAAGCAAAGTTAATATTTTTATTTTGAATTTGATTATTTTCATATTAATATTAATCTTATATTTTTCTGATTTAAATATTAGAGTGGTGCATGGTAAAACAATATTTATTTGTCTATATATAATTATTATATAAATACAAATTTAATTAAATGGAATTATTTCGATGCTTACATCCAAAAGCTTTTACTTTGCTTAGTCATTAAGCCTTTCGCTTCACAGAAGAGATGTATTCTATGTGAATGATGGACATGCATAATTCCATTAAAAGCTACAAACTATTTATCAATCATGGAATAATCAATACAAAACTCATATTGCTTACGTCACCTGAAATTTTTTTTAGAAAGGTGCTGACCAGATGTATATAGAGCTAGACAACAAAAAAAGGAAGATATTGAATATATTTTACAAATTTTGATAATCAAAAAATCACTAATATTTATAACAGATACTTCAAACTATATAAATTTTAGTTATTAATGTGTATGTTTTGGGATATAAATGGGATATAAAATGTTGCCATGTTCTTTTTATAGTTCTGGCATTCGAATAAGAGAAGTAAAAGACTTAACTTACATCAACCAAGTCCACTTAACTAACGTCAACCTAGCTTGATAATGATCCCTCTTCAATTACTAAGCCCTAAAAAAAGTCCTTCTCTCTTCGCTTCTCCATTTCACAACTGAAATTGCAGTGAGATTCGCCAGCAGCCTTCGTTTGACTGCCATTTCCCACTGGGTCGGCAGCTGGAACTGCGTCAGTGCAGCAGGTCATTAGTGCTGATGAGGTGCACGACTAAATGGGGCTTCTAGAGCGGCGACTGGGCGACTGTGTGACTGAGTAGGGCACCGTTTGCCGAACGACAACAGTGGAAAACAGCGTTGGACAACGTTGGGCAAACAGTGGCAACGCCTTCATGTCCGCATGTCACCTGGCCGGACAATCAGTTCAGCTGGAGACTCCACGGGTTAGATTGGCCAGCATAAGTGGGGCCATAGATGGCGTTAGATGGGGCAAAAATCGACGAAAATTCATCAGCTAGAGAGAGCGAGAGAGACAGAGAGAGGGAGCGTGGGGGGGGCTACTAATGGCATGCAGCTTAGCAGCTTGACTGGGGCAACAGTGCGTATACGTGATTTGCGTAGCCAGAGCGAAAGACAACAGCGCGCTAACAATACATGAATTTCAACTTACTATATCTCTCTCCCACCTCACTCACTCATTTTCATTCTCGCTCTCTCTCTCTTTCTATTTGCAGACCTACTTCACATTCGATTCACGCGCGGAACAACAAACCGAAGTCTATTTACGCTATGGCCAACATCCGGAATTATATCCAAATCGACGTGGCGAAGTGGTGCAAGGGTACGTATACGTAACGAGAAAGGGGGATAAAGAGATGGGAAGGGGAGTCAACGAGAGGGGAAAGGCAAAGAGACAGACAGAGTGCAGTGTTGCCATTTTAACGAGAGCACAAAAAGCTAGATCTAGCTGGAAATGCAAGCAAAAAGGTGAATTAATATTTTAAAACTTTCTTTTGTCGATTTTATTAAGTTCTGTAATTCTCATAGATAGTTCGGTCATTTTGCATTTTATACAAACAACATACAAAATTACCAAAAAACTTCGATTTGCCTAAAAAATAACTTAAACTATATGTAGGATATAAAAAGGCAAAAATAAGCGAAATTAAATATATTAATAAGTGATATTAAAAAATGCTAGATTTAAGGCTATAGACATTTTTATAATTTTTCAAATATTTCCTTTTTCAAATAAGGTAGATCTAGCCATAAATAGGCCAAAATGGCAGCACTGACAGAGTGGAGTGAAGGGAGAGGGAGAAAGGGAGCGCCAGAGAGGCACAGCAGAGTGGACTGTAGGCAGAGAAGGGAGGTAAAGTGGGGGAGGGAGAAAAAGAGAGGGAGATGGTTACAAAGAGAGGGAGAGGGAGAAGCAGAGAGACCCAAAGTGGACTGCCCGCTGTGCTGCGAGCTTATCGATAATGTTTAGCGCCTTTGTGCCATTTTTATGTGCCAAGGGGGGTAGGGGGCGTCTGTGAGGAGGCGTGGCTGACAACTGACAGTTACTACTTTGTAGCCAGCGATGCGTTAATTTAATTTTATTATGTTGCACGCAACTTGAGTGGTTTTTTCGAGCAGGGACAGATGCAGAGGCAGAGGCAGAGGCAGAGGCAGAGGCAGAAGCAGAGGCAGAGGCAGAGGCAGAGCAGACCCAACAATGTCGCCGACAATTCGCTCGAACTGTGGAACCCAAGCTGAACATTCCATAATCATATGCGAACAAAGGGGGCAGAGACAGTGGGCGTGGTGGCAATGCTGTAACAGAAGGTCGCATAAAATTGAATTACAATTTGCCAGCCGGAGCGTGAGTTGGGTTTGGGGGCTGCCACGAGGCACTGCGGCAACATAAACTCGCGTAAAATGTTGAGAGAGACACAGAAGAAGAAAAAATAATAAAAAAAAGACGAGCATTTAGTTATACCCAAAAAACTTTGCAGACATTAAATTTCATTTGATTTGCCCGCCTGCTCTGACTGCTCATCTCCAGCTTCTTCTCCGGCTTCTCCCTCCTGCTGCTTCCTCTCTAACTTTTATCTTAATAAAATAAGTTGCAAGTTTTTGGGCAATACTTCTGGATTTCTAATGGCCTGTTTTCACAGCCAGCTGAGCTGCCGTGAAGCATTTGATAAAGTCACGAAAAGAAAAAATTTAATTTCTAAAATTAGTTGACTTTAAAGTAGAGCTCATTCTATTCTAAGGTCACCCTTGCCCACTTCCAACTTCATCTAGAAATCGCAATCACAACGAGTCAGTTACGCTTTAAGGTCGCTCCGCTCTCTTGGGTTGTCTTAATTTGTCTGTCTGCAGTCATCAGATTTCTGCTATACCCAAGGCAATGGAAAGAAAGCAAATTCCCAAGCGTCCACATGGCCAATATGATTTTTATGCTAATTTGGGGTCACGCACATTGACATCGACACTGAAACAAGCGCAAACCAATACCAAGCCGCAAAGCATAACTGAATGGACTAGGTGGAAAAGGCAAGACTACTAAATACCCTGTACTTAAAGTGAGGCTAAATTGAGAGCAAGTTTTAGCTCAGGAGTATTGAAAAACTCAGTTTTTGTTTATAAAATATTTTATTTTAACTAAAGTAAGTTCTATATATGATTTGGTATATCGTATATACCGTATAAAGACTAGAAAATGCCCTGTATTGCAAGAGGAGCTCAAGATAGAGTAGAGCTTTAAGCTAGCTTAAACAGTAAATACCCTAGCCTGAGCCTTAATTTTCTTATATAAGACATATATTATTATTATTATATTTTATTTATCGTATATAACAGATATATACTAAAAAATGTGCTGTGCCTTAAGCAGAGAAGCTAAAGTTAGAGGAGTACTGAAAGCAAGGCGTCAAAAGTAGAGCATAACAAGGCGATGTAAATTTTTAGACCATATATGAATTTTAGATCTTTAATTTTAGATGATAATTCGTATATACCATAAATAGAGAAAATGCTAGTATTTAAAGTAAGTATTAAGCTAAGTATGTAAAACAGACTTAATATATATATATATACATATATATATATATACCATGCTCTATTAGTTCTATATATAAATTTGCTGTATCATTTGTATATCGTATACCCCACCCCGAAACCCTATTGAATCCAGGGTATTAATATTTAACGGAAGTCAAAAGCAAACCCAAATGAAAGGCAAATTTCCTAGAAAAGCAAAAAGAAAAAAAGAAAAGAAAAGAAAAGAATCGAAATTTAGAGTGCAAATAAAATGGTAAATGGTAATCATATTTATGCAGTCCGCCCGCCGACAACCCTGTCACACCCCGACAACTCTGCCCTACCTTGACAACCCTGGCTAGCATGCGCTTTGTTTGGCTTGAACAAATTGAAAATTATACGCACGGCTCCTCCTTACACTCTCGAACAGTTGTTCTTGTAATTCGAACAACAACAGCAACAACAAAATTTTACAAGGTCTGTGCTCAAGAATTTCCAAATCACTGAGCACAATTTTCTGCTTTTGTTGTTTCACTGCACGCTGGCTGGGCTAGGAGTGGAGAGGACTGGGCTAGGAGTGGGCTGGCCTGGGCTGCTCTCAGCCTGACAGGCAATTCCAGCGATTAATTTGTTGGATTTGTGCCCAGGAGAGAGCTGACGAGAAATTTGAGACTTGGAGACATTTATTTTGGGGCCAGAGAACTTTACCCAAAAATCTACAGAAACTAATTGAATTTAATTACAATTCTTCTCCAATTCACAGTTCTTACTGCGAGCGCGAGTATCGCGATTGCCGACTGCAGACCTGCTACGTCCAGTCGCCCGCTTATCCTGGCCTATATCCTCGCGCCCTCAACTGCCGTTACAAATTACACACGCGACAGCCGTACATCAAATTATATCTGCAGAACGAACAGTTTGCGGTGGATGGACAGAGGTAAGTGCAGTAGTATGTCACAGAGACAGAGGCAGACACCTATATAGATGTGTGTGTGTGGGTGTGTGTGTGTGTGGGTGTGTCTGCTATCTGCAATATATGCAAATGCAAATTGCCGAAAGAAATTAGCGCCAAGTTAACACCCTGTAATTTGTCATTTTGGCACAGACGACGCCGATTGCCATTCCAAATTCTTTACATTTTTGTTTTTGCATTTTTGAATGCTTGCTCAAAAATTTGGTAAAGAGTATATAGGCTTTCTGAGCAGTCTTGAAGTGTTGTCTTGTATACTTCAGATACCACACATACCAAATTTGAATGGCACAGACTCAATCCTTAATATTATAAGCATGGGAATTATTGCTGAGCTTTTCTATAGATATATCTAAATTGATAAAGATAAACCTTTGAAGCATTTCTATAAGATTATAAATTGTATATATACAAAATACATTATTAAATGTAATTAAATTTATATACCTACTTTAAATTAAATCAAATTTATTAAAGTAATAAATTAAATTTATATACATTTTTTATTATATTTATATATATTTTATGTATTTTATGTAAAAAATTGTATAGATTTAATTTAATGTATTAAATTTAAAATTTAATAAATAAATTTAAAATTTAATAAATTAAACTATAGGTTAAATTAGAAAATTTTATAATTTAAATTAATTTTTTAAATTTATAAGTTTAAAAAAATTAAATTATAACTTAAATTTTGTAATAAAATAAATTATAAGATAATATTTTAAAATCTACTAAATTAAATTATATGAATTTAATTTATAAATAAAATAAATTTAATTGTAAGTTAAAATTTTTAATTTTATAAATTTAATTACATTTTTTAAATTTACAAATAAAATTATTAGTTAAATTTTTAAACTTTATAAATAAAATTAAATTTTTATAAATTTTTTATTAAACTATATACACTGACGAGCAAAACTGTAACACGATTTCAATGTTGTAGCTTCAACGGTCTGTATTTTCGCTTCTACTGTATGCTTGGCTTAGATCTTAGGCTTGTTTTATTAGTACAATATTACGCTCTCTTTTCTGAAAATTTGAAGTCATTCGGTCAACTGGAAGAGAAATGCAATGACAAAGAGTAAGAAGAGTCAGTGTACATTTTTTATGTATATGTATGTATATAAAATTTATATGAATTTTGCATTATATCTACATCAATTTTTTTTTAAATTTATAAATAGGTCTGCTCATATAAATAAAAAGTGTATATAAATTTATATAAGTAACAAATTTATATAAATTTAAAAAAAATTTAAATGAAAATTGTCAATTTGATTAAATTATAACTTGCCCTGTTTTCAATCTAAAATAGCTTCAGTTTAGCTGTTTAGTTTCTGTTGAACTGTCTTAAAGACAGATCTACAATATCATTTGCTATTTAGGGTCTAAGTCATCAAAAATTATGTATACATTTAACTAATCTATCTAATAATCCACTACTACTACTACTTATTCGCACCTAATCGTCAGCGAGTATTAGACAGTTGCTTAGGCCCGTCTTTCTTTCTTCTGACTCCATTCCTTTTTTCTGCCATTGGCTAGCAGTCAACTTTACGTGTATTCAGCTTTTGCTATTGTTGTTGTTGTTGTAGCAGCCTCTGCTGCTACTGCTGTTGTTGTAATGCATTTGGCATGCTGACAATGACAATTTGACAGAGCGCTCGGCAAAAATTGGCACCAATTTCGTGGAAAACGTTGGCGACATGTCACAGACCCGAATTCCCCCCAATCCTAGATCCATACTCAACCCATTTTTACCTTCTGCCCGCCTCCTGCTGACTGCTCCCGTTCGCCTTTTTACCATTCGCCTGCACTTTGTCTGTCTGCATTCAAATTGGCTAAAGGATTACACTTTGAGTGATTTTTTGGGATTCGTTGCGGAGCTTAAAACAGCCATTTGACGATTTTCTATTATTGATGCGAAAGCAACGCCAACGCCAACGGTGTGTACCTAGCTGGCGACGGTTGATGGCGATAGGTACCTGAGATCTAAGCGAGGTGTATTACTCTGAGAGGTATTCCCAATGAAATGTGTTAGGAAATGTGAAGAGAGTTGAAGGAGTAAATAACTATATAAATATTTGTATACTCAATATTCTACCAAAATCTTTAATCAGAGTGAGTTTAATAAAGTCTTCTTGCTGTGTCTTTCTATCTAGTTCTATGGAAAGCATTCTCTCTTAGGTTTTTATGATATGCTAGTCAAGATATGATTTGCTTCATCTTTTTGTTTTTCATCTTAATCTTCTTCATCTTCATATTTCTCTTAAAGCCGAAATGCAAGTAGAAATTGGTGTTCTCCTAAAAGTTCCTTTATATCTAGTTCTATGCCAAGGATTTTCTCTTAGGTCTTTAAGCTATGTTAGTCAAGTTTGGTTTTGCTTCATCTTTATGTTCTTCATCATCATCTTCATCTCTTTTTTAAAGTCAAGTAGAAATTGGTGTTATCCTAAAAGTTCCCTGAATTTGTGGCATAAAAAACTTTTGACCTTTTACGAGTTGGTTTACGATAAACAAGAAACTTGCAAATACATATTGAATATTTTAAAGCTGAAGTAAGAGGATAAAATTGAGTAAAATATAAAAAATATAATAAAAGTGATTAATGGGAAAAAAAGTTGTAAATTTTCTCAAGTCTTTAATAATTCTTTCACAGCATCCTTATATACCCTGAACTGCAATTTTTATCAGTTTGGTTTTTCTGATTCTCGAATAATTTTCAAAGTTAAGTAAATTTGAGTATTTATTCATTTCAACTTTAAAATAATCATTAAAAATATAAATAAAATAATATTTATTATTTATTTAATTTTTTTAATTTGGAAAAAAATTAAAAATTACATACCCGTAATATATTTATTATTTAAAAAAAAAAAAAAATATATATATATATATATATATTAGTGCTTTCCATATTTTTTCTTCTTTTATAGTAAATATATCAACATAATCATATATACATATACATACATGTATATTTAATATTTTTCTTTTCTGTCTCTGTCTCTGGTAACAATAAACCATTTTTTCCGCTTCTGGCTTCGGTCTTCACATAAATGTCAATAGTCACATACGTCACTTGACCTCAGTTAAGGCGTCGTCATCTGGCCAACTGTTTAAGCCAATACATCAGCTGACGGCTGCCGCCTGCCGCACTCGAGTCGAGTCGAGTGTCGATTGAGTCATTATGGCAGCGTCGGCTACGCTGTCTACTTAATTCTCGCAGGCCTCAGCGAATTTGCAATCGTGCGAATTTTTAAGGCCTCCCCTAGAGAAATATCCCAGGGAATAATTATGAATTTATGCTGTTGAACAGGTCCTCAATAGCGAGCTCAGCATTTTAAGTAGTGATTGCAAATGGAAGAAGCCAATGTGGGCTTATAATATTAATGGAAGTATTCCAGTTAATGATTGTAGAGTAAAACAGGCAACTAATGAATATGATTTCCGATTAAATGAAGAACAACTGAAGCTTCTTTAATTAACCACAACACAATCATTGTTGAAAGGTAGTGTTGGAAAATCAAACTTGACTTGCGCAAAAAGAATCATTCGAATTGTTCTACTTTTAGCTTGGGTCTTTAAGATTAT